>CM060332.1:52190551-52227673 GCA_030674155.1 Stramonita haemastoma | reverse complement strand
AGCGCCACCAACTTTTGTTTTCAAATCAACATTTTCTTCTAAAAATGCCCCTTCACCCCCCCCCCCCCTCCTTTAAATGCTCACGCAATCATGCATTCTAAAACCAGCACCCTCTACTTTTGTTTTTTCAATAAAACTTTTCTAAAATGTTCAGCACTCCCCCCTCTCCCCTGACCATCATCAGAAAGTGACTGCCTGCCCCCTATCCCCAGCCTCAGTCATTCCACTCCATTCCCCATCTCTATACACCAGCCCATTCTAACCCCCCCTCACCCCCCCACTTCTTTCCTACAGCTCCCAACCTTTCCCTAAAATTCTAGCACCCTTCCTCCCACCACCCCCTGCCTTACACTATAAATCAAGGCCCTGTGTGACAACGCATACGGAATATCTTAAAATCTGATCTGCTTTTTAGAAAAGTAGGCCGTTTGTGCCAGTGGGAATGGATGATAAAATTGACCGAATCACATGCATACAAGGACTGCATGCCAAAAAACCTGTATGCTTACTCCATTATCCTCAAAATGAAAAAAAGAAAAGAAAAACCGAAAACAAAATGTTTAGCCATGTGCCAGCATACACACCAGTTATTTACCTGCCTTTTGTGTCCACATGAGGGGTCAGGGTTAGAGTTGAGGTTAGTGTTAGGGTTAACAGTTAACAGCATGCAAGGGTTGTCTGTCAGCTGGTCGGTCTGAATGTTAGAATGCATGTGGACACATCAGCAGGTAGACAAATGGTATGTAGCTATAGATACAATGGTACGTAGCTATAGACACAATGGTACATAGCTCGCAACAGTATGGAGCTTTCAATCACAGTCACCAGTCCTATGAACACAAAGGCTGTGCACTAGACTTCAGTGCCTGCAAATTTCCAGATTTTTCTGTCATCAAAAGCTTTTTCTGTCATTCCTCAGCTAGAGCTCCAAAATTCAACAATGGAGAGATCTTGTGTATGCGACCGATCACATTGATTTCAATCCCCGAGCCAGTTTTTTGTCAAGTTGCTTCTGTTAAAACATGGCGCAAAATATGTCATTTAAAAAAAATTCCCAGTGAGGATGCCGGAGGCCTGTCCTTATAAGTAGCATTCCCACCTTCTGGAAACTATGTGCTAGGAATTCCCTCTTTTCTATCCCTCTTTGTGTTTCTGTCTCGTTCCTTTTGCTTGTAACCTCCTTCCTATCTAATATCTGCCATCTTGGTCTATTCTCCTGCGTTTTTTCCATAAAGATTTAAAAATGATAATTTTCTCCCGTGCCGAAGCCAGATATACTGGGCCCGACTTGATAATAGTGCTTAATGGCAGTGCAACGCATTTTCACTTATTTGACAATGATAGGTGCTGTCTGATTGTTGCACAAAGAAAAAGCAGCAGAAAATCTATCAGCCAGCCATCATTTTTCTTTCCCCACTGCTCTAAGTGTGTATCCCTACCCTCTCTCCCCCTCCACCACAATTAACACCCCTTTCCCTTCCTTGCCTCTCCTTCCAACCTGATGTCTCTCCCCACTACCACCCCCTTCACACACACACACACCACACACACACACCACACACACACACACACACACACGCACACTACACCACAACGCGCATGCGCAAGCACACACACACACACACACACACACATACACACACACGCGCATGCGCAAGCACACACACACACGCACACGCATGCGCACACACACACACACACACACACATACACACACACAAACACACACACACACACACACACATTCACAAACATGCACACACAAACTCATACACAAATGGCATAAATGTATGTACACAGGTATGTACACACACACAGAGGCAGACACACACACGCCTATACACACTACCTCTCTCCCCCCCCCCCCCCCCCCCTCTCTCTCTCTCTCCAAAATGTATGCAACACTATGCTTTGTGAAATAAAACTGCTCATTAATAATTTTTGGTTTCAAAAGCCTGTACTTCTGTTCATTCTTACTCCAACCCAACCTTCTTGTTTACAGCCCCGCCGACCACAGAGGCCATACCAGGGCTGTCTTCACTCTGACTGATGCACTAGACTGGCCTACACTACAGCCATCAACAGTCCTGCTTAAAGTCATCTTATGACACGGTATTATTTGTTGGAGATGATTCTTTAGGATTTACTGGCAATTATTTTTTATCCCAAACAAACTCCATGGCTATTTTTTTAATTGCTTACTTTTTAAATTTCATTTTTGAGGTTTTTGACACTTTGCTACCCAACAACTGCACAGATTATGGAACACATTTAGGGGGTGTTATGGAACACATTCCGAGCCTATCATGGAAAACATTTAGGGCCTATCATGGAACACATTCAGGGCCTATCAAGAAAGCATTTAGGGTCTATCATAGGAACATTTAGGGCCTATCAATTCCCAACAACAGTGATTATTTTCCTATCAAAACATTCAAAAACATTTCCAGTTATACCAACATGAAGGGCCAGATTTTCACACAGTATTTTCTTCATCCTTTGATTCTATTCATTCACTGAAAAAACAACAACTTTTATCCAGTTCTACAAGGCGTATTGGGACTAGAGTGCTTTAACAATCAATTGTTTACTCAGAATCATTTTTAAAAAAGAAATGATAAAAAAAATCACAAACATTTACCATGGTGTCTTAGAAGCAGAAAATTATTCCAACTATTTTTTCATTGATTTTTTAAACCAAATTTGTGTGGTTAATAATTGGTTTGATTTTTAGATTTGCTGCCCAGTGCCTTTCTTAAGTGGTACTTTGGACACACACACAAACAAAAATACAGGGATATTTCCATTTAGACAGCGATCTGCTGTGGATCACATTATCTCTAATATAAAAAAAGTTAGATATTTCCATTCAGTTTAGACATTGATCTACTATGGATCATATTGTCTCTGTAAAAATTGTTACAGGAACATTTCCATTTGGACATTAATCTGCTGTGGGTCACATTATCTCTCTAGTTAAAAAAAAAGTTAGAGGTATTTTGATTCATTTTAGGCAGATTGATCTGATATGGTCACATTATCTCAAAAAAGTAATACACATATCCATTTAGACAATGACCTGCTAAAGATCACTTTATGTCTAAAAAATGATAAGAGATATTTCCATTCATTTTAGCCACTGATCTGCTATGGGTCACATTATCTCTCTAAAAATGTTACAGGGATATTTCTATTTAGACATTGAACTGCTGTGGGTCACATTATCTCTAAATTTTTAAAAAGTTAACGGTCATTTCTATTTAGACCATTGATTTCTGCAATGGATCACTTTATCTCTCTAAAAAAAATGTTACAGGGACCTATCCATTCAGACACTGATCTGCCACTGGAACTGGAGGCAGTTTTTCCTGCATTCAGCTGTTGTGGAGGCAGTGTAGTCACGTCATTCTCTTCAAGTCTGCTCTAGTTAGTGAGCAGCCGCTGAAACTGAACTCTTGACCACTGGGCTGACCCGCTACCTGTGGTTGTCCTTGTTGAGCATTAACTGTAGTCTAGAAGTGGTCACTAGGATATGTTGGCTGCTGGACACTTTGGCTTGGCACCAGAACCCTGAAAACAGCATCAACCAGCAACTTAAGCAATCCTGACAGTGGTGACAGATAGCGTATACAACCCTTTTACCACTGGTTAAAGAGATAGCATGTACAACCATTTATCTATCTTTAATTAAAGAGATAGCATGTACAACCATTTATCTATCTTTAATTAAAGAGATAGCATGTACAACCATTTATCTATCTTTAATTAAAGAGATAGCATGTACAACCATGTATCTATCTTTAATTAAAGAGATAGCGTATCCAACCATTTATTTATCATTAAAGAGATAATGTACAACCATTTATCTATCTTTAATTAAAGAGATAGCATATACAACTTATCTATCATTAAGAGTCGTATCCACATTTTATTTATCATTAAGAGATAGCGTATACAACCATTTATCTATCATAAAGAGATAGTGTATACAACCATTTATTTATCATTAAAGAGATAGCGTATACAACCATTTATCTATCGTTAAAGAGATAGCGTATACAACCATTTATCTATCATTAAAGAGATAGCGTATACAACCATTTATCTATCATTAAAGAGATAGCGTATACAACCATTTATCTATCATTAAAGAGATAGTGTATACAACCATTTATCTATCATTAAAGAGATAGGTATACAACATTTATCTATCATTAAAGAGATAGTCTATACAATCATTTATCTATCATTAAAGAGATAGTCTATACAATCATTTATCTATCATTAAAGAGATAGTCTATACAACATTTATCATCATTATAAGAGATAGTCTATACAATCCTTTATCTACCCCATTCAGACTTCTGGAATGATGTCTAAACATGATTCAATGTGCATGCTTATAAAAAATAAAAAACAACTGCTATCCAATCCTAACAGCACACAATGGCCTACTCCTCTGACAGGCAGAATGGGATTTATCGTGTGTGTAAGGTGTACTGCATGTGTTTGTACAAGGAACTTTGTTTATAGTCTCATGGAAAGAACCTTTGGGGCAGTGAAATCAGTGCTGATGTTAACTCAAAGAAAAAAAATCCTCTAAATCAAGGGTATTTTGCTAGTGAATATCAATTTTCTGGTCAGAGACTGGAAAAAAATAAGTACCCACATGCTTGGATCATGCACAAAATTGTGTGTGTGTGTGTGTGTGTGTGTGTGTGTGTGTGTGTGTGTGTGTTGTGTGTGTGTGTGTGATAGTTTGTGTGAGTGTAGTTGTGTGTCTGTGTAATCTGTGTGTCAGGTGGTGTGTTGTTGTGTTGTGGTGTGTGGGTTGTTGTAATGTGTGGTTGTGTGTGTGTGGTGTGTGTGTGTGTGTGTGTGTGTGTGTGGTGTGTGTGTGTGTGTGTGTGTGTGTGTGTGTGTGTGTGCACGGGATAGCTGGTGGTTAGAGTGATGTGTTGTGATCTGCTGACCCGGGCTCAAATCAAGAGGATTTTTCCTCTAGAGTTAGCATCAGTACCGACTCCACTTCCTCAAAAAGTCCTTCGGATAAGACTATAAACTGAGGTCTCATGTGCGAATGCACGCAGAATATCTTGCGTACATGTTAAAACCCATTCCACTTTTCAGAAGAGAAGGATTGCGTGCAGGTAGGAATGGATGACAAAATTTACAAAACTGCATACACACAGGTACTTGATGTAAAAGTGCACATGAGTGCTTATTCCATTATCCTGGAAGTCAAAGAATAAAAAATAAATGAATAAAAAGATAAATAAAAGAATAAAGGAATAAATAAACAAACAAATACGTAGATAATATGAAATAAAACTACACTGTCAAAGATTTCAGCTTTTAGGACATTTTTTTTAGGAGTGATAAATCTTTTTTGTTGTTGTAAAGACGGTGCTACAAAATAATTGCACTCATTTTCTTTTTTGACAGAAAAGATTCGTCTTTAGTAAATAAAAAATGTGTTGGATGGATTTGAACTATCGCAATTATATAGTACCTATGTAGACTTTGACCAAGGGCAGGCAACTCCTTGATTCCACCTGCATGGCAGCAGATCATCAAGGAAGGAAGGAAGGGGGGTAGCAGCTTTTCTGTCGACATGGTAACACAGAAACATCATTTTCTAAGAAACTTCAAGTGATGTTTGGCAGCCAAAAGACACTTTTTTGCTCTATAGATCATTCAAAGCTTTTATTATGATATTTACCAATTTTAAGGTATATAAAAAAAGATTATTTACGACGTGTGTAGAATAAAGTGCATTTTAAGGGGCAACGGCGTCATCACTGGATCAAAACACAAAACTATGTATTTTCTCTGAATTTTCGCATCTCACATTACGCTTGAAATGTCGCCAAATTTAGTGCATGTATTGTGACAACACAGTTTTGCAACATTACAACTTGTTTTTTTTATATCTCATGCTTACAACAGATTTTATAGAAATTGAAATAAATACATTATCCACACTGGAAAAAAGTTGCAATGCGGCTACCTTAGTGGCTGGTGTAAAAGGTCACTTACATAAAATCTCACCACTGGTGATCCTTAGAGCTAAAGCCCTGGAAAGGAAAAAAAAAAGAAACCAACAAAAAACACCCCCCCCCCCCAACCCCCCCACAAAAATACTAACAAAAAGCAAAACACATAAAAGTCCCCCCACAAACAAATAAAAGAAAAAACCCAACAAACAGAAGAAAAAAAAAGACACTCACAAATGGCCAGTCTCTCACCTGACTTACACAAAAATCAAAAATCAAATCAGCCCCTACAAAAAAAAAAGAAAAAAAAAAAAAGAAAAATCTAGATTGCAAGTAAGTGAATTGAAGACTAAAAAGGGAGACAATCTGAAGACAAACTCTTCCCTTACCTCAACTGTTGCTAAGGGCAGGCAACTCCTTGATCCCACCTGATAGGGGCAGGTCAGCAAGGAGGGAAGGGAGGGAGGGAGGGGGAGGTAGCAGCTTTTCTGTTGATGAAATATCACAACAACATTATTTTTCTAGGAAACTTCATAACAAAGAAGGTAAATATCAAAGCAGCATCATATGAGACGCTGACCGAGTATCTGTTGAAAGGAATATTCCACAGCGCAACACTCAATGTGGTGGCCATTTTTAAAAAAATAAACATATGGATACCCGAAAGGTGAGAAAAACAGGGGGGTGGGACTACCTAGTGGTTAGAACTTTGTACTTGTGATTTGACAGTCCGAGTTCCAGCCATCACCAGACGCCTTTCAAGATTTTTCTTCTGAAGTTGACATCAGTACCGACTCCACTCCCAAAAAATCCTCCGATGAGACTATAAACCAAGGCCTCATATGCAAGTGCATGCTAAACATCTTGAGTAAAGTAAAATTTAAAACCCGGTTCTACATTTTTAAAAATTGTCACATACACAAATTCTCACCATTGATGAACATCTGAGCTCTAGCCAAGGAACAAAAAAATGATCAAATTGAGGTATATAAAAGACAAGAAAACCCCCACCCCATATGGAATGGGAAACTATACAACTTCAGAGCACTGTCTTTGCTAAAAAAAAGTATCATTACCGATGTCTACCAGCTGCTTAGTGAGTGTAAAAGCTGAACATACTATTACTGCTGAGAACACTGTAAGCTCTAGGCCTGATGATGCTTTTTTATAGTGCGATATACATGTGAATATGTAAGACTTTAACAACATTTTGTTATAGCTAAACATACCATAACTGCTGCTGAGAACACTGTAAGCTCTAGGCCTGATGATGCTCTTTTTGTATGATATGCATGTGGTTATGTAAGACTTGTTGAACAACATTTTGTGAAAGCTGGAGTTCTGAGATTCTTACCTGCACTGAAGAATTGCTGTCTTTATTCATCGGCCAGACAGGTTAATGGGAACTTGCTTGGCAGAGATTGCCTGGGGCTGGTTTTGTCTGGCATGTTGCTGGGTACTCGTTTCTTGGTGCTGGTTTTGGCACATTTGGTTGGTGCATATTCATGAGTACTTGTTGACTGGTACATGCTGACTGATTCTTGACTGGTACTTGTTGCTTGGTTCTGTTTGCTTGGTTCTTGTTGCTTGGTAATGACTGGTACATGTTGCTTGGTGCACATTCATGGGTACTTGTCGACTGGCGCTTGTTTTGTCATTGTACCAGTTGCCCTGAAAACAGAAGGTAACCCATCAGCAATACTGACAATACTGACAGTTTGAAATTCAGTCCCACATCTAAACGGCTGTCATCATTTTGAAATACACCAACATGACTAGTATCACTTAACACTATAATTCAGATATTGCTGATCTGAAAAGACAGAAAACTTGCATTTAATATTTTTCACTTATTTGCGAAGACTTGAGAAAAAAAATGTATTTGAAAATATTAACCATGAGCATATAAGCAGAGTCCATCCGTGACTGATCCACTGAACAATGTATGTAACAACTGTTTCTTTATCTGTGGTGTCTTTTCCTCTTTTATGTTCTACTCCCCCTTTTATCAACTCTCAAAAGTGGCCAAGTTTAGGTAAATTTATTTTTTTGTGGATTAAAAAAGAATGATCTTCCAGCATGGTCAGCTTCATTCTTTAATTTTAAATCCATTTGTTGTTGATGTGCAAGGTGAAGATCAATGATGAGTCTTTCTTCTTCCTAGTCGAGAGCTCAGACAGCAACTACTGCATGAGAAAAAATGCATTGTGGTGCCGTTAAGCGCATGACAAGTCAGGCCCAGCACACCCGACTTGGGGATGAGAGAGAACTGTTGTATTAAGTGTTTCTAGGAAAATAGAGGAGAATAGACCAAGAGGGCGAAAATAGACAAGAAGGTGGCAACAGGGAGAGCAGGAGCAAGGCAGAAAAATCAGAGGGATAGAAAAGAGGAAAATCCTAGCATAGAATTTCCTGAAAGGTGGATTCAGTGAAGTTACGTACCTGATGTCTTGACACGGGAGGCAGCCACGATACTGGATATACCTGACCAGAGAACTTAAGATGGACCACATGACGACTTCCTACACCTATGTCAGGACTTCAGAGGAACCAGGGCCAGAAAGAAGGAAGAGACCCAGCAGGTCCAGAGACTGCTTCAAGAACAGAGCGTGTTTGGGGTCCGCTGTCTCCCTTCCCCTCAGGAACACTGGGTGCCAGGGTCACAGGCTGTGCCTGTTCAGGACATCCAAAACCAAGACTGGCTACTCCCTTTGTGATCGGGGGGAAGGTTTAATGGCTGATGACGGAGTTTTCAACATCGGTGGTCAATACGCTCTCGCAAAACTTCAGGGACACAGTCGTGTGGAATCGAGCTCAGGGAATGTGGACAGTGACAGAGTCACTTGTGAACGCTGTACACACACACGTGTTTTTGTATCAACACGTCTGAAAAGTGTGCAAGGCCGCAGTCGTGAAGCCAGTGGCTTCTTCTCATTCCTACCTACTCTACATTCTAGTCTATGTCGGAAAGCGGATATCCGCGAAGGCCACAATCCCCACTGCTCTCTTCACAGCTGGTCCCTGAAGCGGTTCAGGTGGGAGGTCTTTTAGACGCCACTCTGATACGGAAACCCCCAAACATTATTTTGGCAAATCTGGAAACGGAAATTCCAGAGCGTTTCATCAGCCAAGCTGCTTCAACCCAGTGGGATCTGAGAGTAACATGCGTCCATGTCCTGGATCCCAGAGCACAGATGCCAGGCTCTGCACTGGCGTTGCCCTTCAGGGTTTGTTTCTTACAGCACTTCTTTTATCTCCCGTTCCGAACCCTTAACCCTCAACAGTCTAACATAGGTCAGGTCAAGTCAAGTCATAGTGGTCATGGACACAAGTCCAGTGGTCATGTCATCCAATATTGTGGAGCTGCTGTCTCCACTGTCTCCAGTGTCTCTGGTGAGAAGATCCACGATGACCAGCAACCCTCTGGAGACAAAAATGAAATAGAGGTTTGGGTTTTTTTTTTTAATAACTTCCTCCAGATAAGAACAAAATATTTATTCAAAACAATTTTGTTTTGTTTTGGTTCCTCCGTTACTGCCTACAGCTCCAAGGTTCACTAATGGAGAGATTTTGTATGCACAAGAGACTGCATGTGTTCTTTCTTAAGGTAGCCATATTCTGACTTTGCTAAGTGTGCAGAAAATGTCTACACATGACAAGCGTGCATGCACACGTTTTATAAGATTTTGTCATCCGACTCGACTGTGCATGTGTTTTACAAGATTTTGTTCTGCCACCAGTGTGCATGTTTTTGTTTTTTTTAAGATTTTGTTATCTGACACCAGTGTGCATGCATTTTATACGATTTCCTCATTCAACACCAGTGTGCATGCTGTTTCTTTGTTTGAATTTTGTCATCTTTCTTTTTCTTTCTTTCATTTGATGTCTCTCGACCCACCATAATATTAACGAAAATAGAAATGATGATCAAGTTTTTAAAAATGCTTGGAATCAATAAAGAAACAACAGTATTAAAGAGCCGCATCAGGCAGCCAACTCATTTTATATAATTAATGTAAAACAAAATATCTGGTTAAGAGAGACATGAGGCACTGGACTTAAATTTGTAGAAAAAAGACTCACTGATTTTTGACATGTGACACTGTAGAACTGGGATGAGGTGTGGGCTACTGTGTCTTCTATGTTCTCGTTATCTGCCAGATGTGCCAGAGTGGTAGCTTTGTGCCCTGTTGACCTGGGAACCCTAGATAAAAATCATACACACGTGTCTTAAATTTCAGTGTCTTGTCACAATTAAGATAAAAGAAACACATTCTGGCAAAAATTAATTTACTATTAGAAGAAGAAGAAGAAGAAGAAGAAGAAGAAGAAGAAGAAGAAGAAGAAGAAGAAGAAGAGAAGAAGAAGAAGAAGAAGAAGAAGAAGAAGAAGAAGAAAGAAGAAGAAGAAAACAACAACAACAACAACAACAACAACAACAACAACAACAACAACAACAACAACAACAACAACAACAACAACAACAAATAAGAAAGATAAAAACTGCTCCTTTATCTTTTGCATCATTATGAGCATTTGTTCCTGTGTATGACAACAGATTTCTCTGTGTGAAATTCTGGCTACTCTCCTCCGTGGAAAACACATCGCCACAAGAGCAGTGCCACCCATATTTTTAAATTTCTTGTCTGTATGCATATATATTTAAATTATTTTACTTATTTTCCTGTCAAGAGTGGCTTTCTTCTGCAAAATTTTGCGACTGCCTTGAGTTTGTTTTTTAACATGAGCTGAATGCATGTTGCACATGGGGCCTTGGTTTAACTTTAAATTTAAGCTATATCTCATCCAGAGGACTAGTAGTAGTACTAGTACTAGTAGCAAACAGACAGCCACTCAAGGTCTAATACAGTAATAGACAAATAAATGGGGGGCAAAATTCAATCACTGAACCAATGCCTTAGTCTTAGAGCTGACATTTCATGAAAATATACAATGTGTAAAAAGAAATATGGATAAGTTCATAAACTAAGAAAAACTAATGCGTTTAAGATTTTTTTTTTAAAATCACAGAACATGAGAACATTCTCACTCACCAATTCATTGTATTGTGGTTGCAGCAGATTCAGAATGAAAGCTGGGGCTCTGTCAGGGATAGACCATCTCCCCTTGGATCTTCTGTCACATGGCTCATCACTGTCATCAGTCATCATGTCATCAGAGGGGTAATTTGTGTTGACCGTCTTGATTTGATCAACCTAGAAAATAACAATCACATCCACAGGTGTCATAACTATCACCAAGTTCAAAATAATTAGCAGGATTTTATTTTAACACTAAAATAACCATTAAAGATTTAGAATTAGACTATAATTGAAAATGTTATTTACTTAAATGATAAATTTAAGAAAGTGTTCAGATATTGTCAGTTCCAGAAAGCAACACAAATGAACAGAAACAAATGCTTTGACAGATTGTGTTAAAAACTTGAAATGCATGTATATACACAATTACACATCTAATGATCTATGTAGTACATGATAAAGTTCTACATGCGAGAGTATCAGACAGTCCTACCTGGGGTAGAAAGGACTGTCAGTGTCAGTAAGCCAACTTGGTGTACACTTGTATGAACTACACTTTCAAGCAGCCCCCCCCCCCCCCCCCCCCCATTTGCAGTAGTGTCACACCCCCTTCTCTACCCCTTCCCTCCTTCCCTAATAATTTTTCTGCAATGTCCACCATCCTCTCCCTCTTCCCCCTTCTCTTGAGCACAAAATCACTAGAACAATAGAACTAGAAGTAGAACTAAGTGCCATCTACTGCCTAGTGACAGTACTACTACTGGTGTCATCTACTGATCTAGCCTATGAAGTATGATAGGTTGTCATGTCAGTGTCAGTGGCACCATCACCACTATCAGCCATAGCCCCTTCAGCTAAAACAACACTTTCTTCATCACTGCTGACATCTTGAGTACTTTACCGATCTCAGTAGAGAAAACAAAAGAAGTTGAGGCAAAATCTCACTGGTTTTTAAAATCAACTCCGTCTCCACTGTCTCCCGATTCGTACATGTCATTTTCATCAGCGACAGAATCAGCTAAAATCTCATTTACCACTTCGTCAGCCGTGTAAAGTCGTTGATGCATTCGACGAATAGAGTCAGCCATTCCGAGCAAGAACTATCCTAGCACTCAATCAAAATAACACAAAATATTAGCCCCCAAACAATTGTATTTGCCACGGTTTAGCAGCGGATGTTGCCAAGCAAAGGGAGACTGATCCCCACTATTCTTAAAGTTTGGAGTTCTTTCCCTTTAATTGTAGTTGGGCCTATGGAAGCTGGTTTGTTTACATTTTTTTCTTTTATATTCTTTTATATCGAGGATAACAGAATAAGCAATCATGTGCTTTTTTTCATCCGGTCCCCGTGTGTAGGCTGTTTTGTAAATATTGTCATCTGTTCCCACCGGCACACGATGGCCTACTCTTACGAAAAGTGGAACAGGATTTAACGTGTGCCCAAGATGTTCTGCGTGCGTTCGCACACCAGGCCTCGGTTTAAAGTCTCATCCGAAGGACTTTTGGGGAGAGTGGAGTCAGCACTAATGTTAACTCCAGGAGAAAAATCCCCTCGAACAGGAATCGAACTCAGGTTGTCAAATTGCCAGCGCAATGTTCTGACCACTAGGCTATCCCGTCCCCGTGGTTGTGGGGTCCAAACCATTCCTACCTTATTGCTTATAGCCCCACTGACCACACAGGTCACAGCGGAGCTATCGCCTTGTAAAATTTTAACTTTTAATGATAATACTGTGTAGACTATATATACAGATTAAAACTTCCTTGTATCAAAGCCCTGGTCAATCATAAGGGTCAGCCCAAGATGGGCACTGAGGTTGTTGCACGTTTTGGCCCGGAAATTTTCCAGACAGGGGCAGTCAAGCCGTTAAAAGCATCATTTTACAACTTATTATTCTTTTTTAAAATTAGCATAAAAACTGCAGGAGTACCGACATTTTTTCTGGTCAAAAGAAAAACTGTCCACTTTAAGGGGGGTGGGGGGGGCAGTAAAATTGTACAGATGGAGAAAGCTGCAGATGTTGCCCAAAACAGATTTTTTTCTTGCTTTTTCCTTTTATACGTTTATATTGAGGATAAGGGAATAAGCACTCGTGCTTTTTACATCCAATCCCCGAGTGTAAGCAGTTTTGTAAATTTTGTCATCTGATCCTACCGGCACACAATGGCCTATTCTTCCGAAAAAGCAGGACAGGATTTAAGGCGTGCGCAAGATGTTCTGCGTGCGTTCGCGCACTGAACCTGGGTTTATAGTCTCATCCAACGACTTTTGGGAGAGTGGAGTCTGCACTGCTGTTAACTCCAAGGCAAAAATCCTGTGGAACGAGATTCGAACCTGGGTTGTCAGATTGCGAGCGCAATGTTCTAACCACGGGGCTATCCCCTCGTTTGATACCTTATGACCTTTAAAAATCTATTTTCTACTTTAAACGACATAAAATACTTACGCTTTTGTGCTGAAAGAAAGCTGTCGATACACATCTCATGCAGAATATCAAATACTTTTTCTCTTCTTCTTCTGTACCACACCCCAGTGGTCAAAGTTGTTAGCACTTCAGCAATGTGGTCATGTGTGAAATGACCCATTGAAAGCAACTCACTTCGCCATGGTCAGAAAAAGAGACGATTTTTCACGTGCGATGCAATAAGTCTTCACAACTCAGGTTAGAGGTGTATCTTCAGCTAGTCCCTAACGTTTTGTTGTTTGCTTTTTTTAAGGGGGCGGAATGGACGAGTGGTTAAAAGATCATAAGCTAAGGTGAGACCATAAGCTAAGGCCCTATGTGCAAAAGCCCGCAGAACATCTTGTGCACACGTTAAAAAACCTGTTCCGCCTCTTGGGAAAAGTAGGCCACTTTGTACCAGTAGGGACGGTTGAAATAAAACCGCATGCACACGTATGTTGTGTTAAGACACCAAACCCAAAATCGGAATGCAGCTACGTAATGGTTTGTAAAATGGTCGCATACGCAAAATCTCACTATTGCTGTACTTTGGGGGCTCTAGCAGAAGAATGACCCCCCCCCCCCTCTCACCCCCCTCCCTAAGACCCCAAACAAAACAAAAAGAACAAAAAGAAATCACCCACTTTTCATAGAAGAGAAAGCCAGCTATGGCCAGTGACATGGATGGCAGACATATACTCAGCATGCATCATGGGATCTGCAGGGTGATGGTTTATGTCAGGTTCAACTTATCCAAACTAACATGGGGATGCTGGCGGATCTGTCAGTATAAATAGCATCCCTACTTTCTGTAAATTCTGCGCTACAAATTTCCCCTTTTCTATTACTCCCCTGTCTTTTTCCTTACATTTCTATCCTCTTTCTTTTCTTGATTATTTTCTTCCTTCCCAGTCCATTCTGAAGTCTTTTTTCTGGCAAGTTTGACAACTTTGGAGGGGGGAGGGGGGCTGTGTCTAAAGATTATAATAATATTATAATTACGACAGTTTAAAAAACGTAAAGGTAAAGGTGTCCCATAACCTGTGTGGTCGTAGGGGAACGAGGCGTCAGAGACCTCAGCTTCTTTAAGGGCCAGCATGTTGAGGGCGGCGCCCATCTCCTCTCCCTCGCTGCTTTACTTTCCCTGACCCTAAAGAGGGCAAGTACCCATTTACAGCTGGGGGAACTGTACTGAAGCCAAGGCGCGCAAATGGTCACCCTTCCAATTGGCAACCATACTCGACGCTGCTTGGGGAAAGCGAGTGCTCTGTCCGTTTGACCTAGCTTATTGTTTAGTTCTAGCGACCAGGTATTGAGAATTTAAACGCTTGGATGCGCACAAAGTCCAGCCTGCAGTTTCATCAGCCCTTATTATGACATTTTAGGGGGGGGGGGGGGTTTTAATAGCCTATATAACTTTTAACTGAGAGAGAGAGAGAGAGAGAGAGAGAGAGAGAGAGAGAGAGAGAGAGAGAGAGAGAGAGAGAGGAGAGAGAGAGAGAGAGTGTGTGTGGAGGGGGTACGCTTTTTGGTAGCCTGGGGATGATAGTTTGTCAAACTAAATGGCTGGTGTCCTCAGTACAGCCTGGTTTTACCAGTCTTAAGGACTGAGAGGATTAAAGTCTCTTGTCATTATTTCAGTTCTTTTTTTTTTTTTTAAAGATTGAAGTTAAAGTTAAAGTCTGTCCCGAGCCTAAGGCTCATCAGGCCGGTGCTTATCCCGGTTTCTGTGGCGTTAAGCGACTGAGAGTCATAGACGCCCCCCTGGATAGGACGCCAGTCTATCGCAGGGTTAACCCCCAATACAAGGTTGGTACCCCTTTTACACCTGGGTGGGGTGAGAAAATAGCCGTAAAATGCCTTTTCCAAGGGCACAACGCCATAGTCGAAAGCTGGGATCGAACCCGCAACCTTTAGATTACGAGTCCAACGCCCTAACCACTAGACAACAGCGGCAGCTTTCTCAGATTGAAGGTGTTGGGGAATTTGAAGGGATTCATCAGAGAGTGTTGCTCTGGAGGGGAATGTTGCTGGGTACTCTGAAGGAAGGAGGCAGGATGGTTAAGGCGGTCACCTTCCATTCAGTAGGCCGTGAGGTTGTCGGTTCGAATCTCAGCCTCGCCCTTTCTTCCCAGTTTGACGAAAAGTTCGAACTGAATGTCAAGTTACAGGGATGAGTCCATAAACCGAGGACCCGTGTGTGAACGTTCGCAAAACATATTGTTTACTAGTTTAAAATCTTTTCCGCATTTCGCAAGAGCAGGAGCAGATGACAACAAAACTAAAAATTAAAAAAAAAAACAGTATGCACACTTGGCCTCAGTTTATAGTCTCGTCCGAAGTACTTTTGGGGAAGAGAGAAGAGAGAGAGAGAGAGAGAGAGGAGAGAGAGAGAGAGAGAGAGAGAAGAGAGAGAGAGAGAGAGAGAAGAAGAAGACAGACAGACAGACAGACAGACAGACAGACAGACAGACAGACAGACGACAGACAGACAGACAGACAGACAGACAGACAGACAGACAGACAGACAGACAGACATTTCGATTTTGATTATCGGCTTGTCATATCAGCTTTCTGTCCAGAATAGTAGACGTGAGAGCAATGAAAAGAAGAAAGGAAAAAAAAAAGCCAGTACCACACAGTTCAGCAACTTTATTCCACTTCATTTATTCCAGATGATTTTAATGTCAAAATAAATAAAACATACCAACCAACGATCACAGAAGCTTTTTTTTATTTAAAACAAAATGAAATCAAATTCAATGAAATTTCTGAAAAAAAATTACGACTTTTTAAAAAACTCCCAATGACACTATAAAAAGTGACATTGATTTTTTTCATATTTATACACAGTATACTTTTTTTACATACATATTCATTCGTGGCTAATGCACAAAATCACAGTGGTATCATTGCTATCAAACACAAAATGTATTATGCCCACCAAAACAAGAATATGGTTGTGGTTTTAGTTTGACGATTTGCTTGTTTGATGTTTATATAATGTGTGTATGGATTGACCGCACATCTTGCTTTATTTTTTGCCTCACACACACACACACACACACACACACACACACACACACACACACACACACACACACACACACACACACACACACACACACACACTCAAACCGACAACAGCACAATCGATTCAATGAATGAATCAATCAATAAATAAACAGATTTGTACCAAAGCCAACAACCATTAATTTTTTAATTGCGCGTTTTTACTTTCGCTCTTCTTTTTTTTTACACCAGTAATACTGCTAGAGGTTTAAGATGACTGACGTCATAAAGCCCACGTTCAGTGACGTCATTGTGTAGAATTACGTAAGCATAACCAATAAATCTCACCCTTGTATAACCAAACACAACAACAAATATCAACACCATGATATCAGCAGCAGTAGTAGCACAGTTGATAGAAACGGTAGATGCAGTGGAAGTTGTAACAGAAGTTGTAGTCTGCTGTAGAAGGCCTAAAAATAGCCATAGCGGTAGCAGGCCCCTTAGGTTGATAAACTTAACTAGGATATGATAAAGAGGAGGAGAAGGAGGGAGGAGGAGTATAATAATATACCAATACTAATACTACTGTTGTATCTACAAATACAATAATTAAAGTAAAAAAATATATAATAATATAATAAAATAATAAATAATAAAATAATAATAAAATAATAACAATAACAATAATAATAATAATAATAATATAATAATAATAATAATAATAATAATAATAATGAGGAGGGGAAGGAGGATTAGGATTAGGATAATATAACACACAACGATGATAATAAAAAGAGGATGATGATGACAATAATGATTATAAAAATATAGATAAGATTTTTAAAAAAAAATAATAGTAATATTAATAATAATGATGATGACGATCATCTGTTGACGACGACGACGATGATGATGATGGATGCTGATAACAACAAGCACAAAAAGAATAACAACAGGAACAATAACAACAATAATAATGAAACAACAACTGTAATAATCATATCTCAGATATCAAACAAAACAGGCCAACCTCTCACACGTGCAGGTAATTAGTATCACACCACAATCACACCAACAAGCGTGAATAAAAAGTAAGCAGCGAAAAGCGTGAATGCGTGCAGACAGAAGAAACAAGATGCTGAAATGCACAACATCTTTTTTTCTTCTTCATGGAAACCTTCAATTATACAATAAAGGTGTAGCAGAAATAGAAAACAAACTAAGAGCAAGTTTCTTGAATATAAAGTACCCGATACAGCTGTTTTACACCACGCACGCACGACGCACGCACGCACACACACACACATACACACACGCACACACACTCCCGCACGCGTGCGCGCGCGCGTGCGTGCGCGCGCCAGCTGCGCCACACACACACCCACACACACACACACACACACACACACACACACACACACAACAGGTACGCAGGCAAAGAGAATTCAAACTACCTGTGAAGATGTAGTATACATATTAATTTTGTTTTTACAAACAGAAATTCGTATTGCACAACACTTTCTATTCAATTTCAGTTGTGATCTTCAATTTTGTGGGCTTGGTATTCCTGTATTTTAAGACCAACACATAATCTTTTAAAGAGAGAGAGAGAGAGAGAGAGAGAGAGAGAGAGAGAGAGAGAGAGAGAGAGAGAGAGAGAGAGGAGAGAGAGAGAGAGAGAGAGAGAGAGAGAGAGAGAGAGAGAGAGAGAGGAGAGAAGAGAGAAGAGAGAGAGAAGAAAAGAAAGAAAGAAGAAAGAAAGAAAAAAAAGAGAGATCGACTAAGTATTCAATGATAGACAATATTTTCTTTTGAAGTTACCACAGTGAAATCATTGAATGAATGACGGAATAAACAGTCAAATTAAATAGAGGAATAAATATTTCAAGATTGCTATCCTGATTCCGCATTCATACAAGCACAAGTTGTTGCATATTCTCAGAACAAAGAAAAAAGAAGAAAAGATTAAGGAGAGTAGGGCTTGGATAGACAGATGTAAACATTTCAAACTATCAGTCTCCGAGAAACAACACACATAAAACCCTCAATAACCTTCACTTCACCATAATACATAACTCAAGCGATCCTCCACACACACACACACACACACACACACACACACAACACACACACACACACACACACACACATACACACACATACATACATATATATATATATATATATATATATATATATATATATATATATATATATATATATATATATATATATATATATAATATAACATTTTATATATAATGATAATAACCATAGACAGAATCCAACATAACCAATTTTGACGTATTGTTATGTACAAACGTTTTACACCTGGGTACACAGAAAATTGGGCAACATGTATATACAATTCTTTACATGACTCACGTGTTTTATAATACATCTGAAAAGTTTTCACATAATGATTAATCAGGTTTAGAAATTTGCGTTTCTTCGTAAGAAAAAAATATCGATTATTATTTTTTTTTACACAGTTCTCATTACTCAATCAAATCATCCTATATACAATGATTTTATTTGTTCGTAAAATATTGTTCCTGAATCAGCACGGCTTTGAACGAGTATAATTATATATATATACTGTTTTAAATGTATGTACAGTATTTGCATTCTGTTAAAAGACATCATATTTACATATTATAAATATGTACATTGTATCTAACTTATGTTTACTTCACTGTTCAGGCACAACTCATTTACTTGCAAAGCAAGTCTTGTTTTTATTTGTTGATAACAAACGTACAAACACACGCACAGATGCACGCAATCAGGCGTGCACGCGCATGCAGGCGCGCGCGCTCACACACACACACACACGCACACACGCACGCACACGCCACACACACACACACCACAGTTTCTGCCTGAAAAAAAGATAAACAGCATTGATATAAAATCTCTCTCTCTCTCTCTCTCTCTCTCTCTCCTCTCTCTCTCTCTCTCTCTCTCTCTCTCTCTCTCTCCCTCTCTCTCTCTCTCTCCTCATTTTTTTCATTAAAGAAAAATCAACCATTCCGTTTCAGAGGACGCAAGCAAACTGATAGATATGCTGATCCTGAATCTGGACTTGCTTACATTTTTTGTTTCATTTTTTTTTTAAATTCTTTTACTTTGAGGATAATGGAATAACCACTTATATGGTTTTTTTTTACATCCAGTCCCCGTGTGTACACAGTTTTGTCAATTTTGTTATCCGTTCCCACTGGCGCACAATGGCATTACTCTTCTGAGTATCTCGCAGGATGATGCAGACTGTAAGGCCTCTGAGTCAGAACTGCTTCATCTTTCGTTCTGACAATGTGTGTAAAGACAGGAATAAAACAGAAAGATTTCGGAGAAAGTGAATTTGAACCTGTACGTTGTGCAGGAGTTGTTTCTCTTTCTCATTTGTCTTCCCTTCATTCAGATCTCCCACGCTCAAATCGGAGGTGCTGGGCCTGACTTGTCAGGCACTTAACGGCAGCGCAAAGTATTTTTTTCTCATTAGACAAACAGCATGAGTTGCTGTCTGAGCTTTCGACGAAGAAGAATGATTCAGAGGCTCTAAGTGTAAACATTAAGCTGAGGTTTTTGATGCCTGGATCCATGCGACCACATTTATGGACCCTTTACTTTGAACTGTAAACGGTTACGCTGTAATTGATTAAATTGGTCCCAAGTGAATCTGCAGATCTTGTCTTAGAATTTTCATGTTTATGTCTGGGGAAGGATGTACAAGTTCACTACAGTTCATACTACATACTAACGTAGAGATGGTTGACTACAGCGAAATCCTCCGATGTTGCAAGCAGTCCTCTTTTGATAATTATCTGTGTAGTTACACGTTACACTGGCCACATTTAGAGGTTACTTCTTTACAGGACTGAATTTCTTTCGCATGCTGTCTCTGTCGACAGTTAGCTTTATTTTGATGTTCGCTGTGTATTCGTAGTCGTTTACGTGTGAACACAGCCGTATCTTAGTGGCTTCAGAAACAGCAAAGAATACGACTAGCCAAATGACCAGGCGATATAACCTTGTCTGCTTTGAGTACCTGCATGGAAATTCTTCAACTTCAACAGTGGAGGCTGGCGGACATGTCACGGCAGCGTTCATTTCAAGAAATACACTTTAAAACGTATTCTTTTTGAATGAATTATCACTTCAACTCAGTGGTGTCCTTTTCGTGGCAAGAGCTTGAGCTGTAAACAAATTCAAGGTCTTTGTTGAAGAATCACCAAGTTGTATGACAATCACAGTGTGGGGAGGACGGAGGGAAAGGAGGAGGAGTGGGGGGGTCATCGGTTTGATCGTTTCATCTTTTTTTCGCAGACTATCATTTTCTTTCCTTTTCCTCGTCGTGCTTCATCAGTTTGGATCATGGTGGGTTAGAGTACAGGCAACTTGTGCTGCTGTTCAAGCGAAATATGATTTTATCCACTGAGAAGAGTGGTCATAGAACGGGAAATTGCAATGTATGAAGCTATTCACAGAACAAAGCGAAGATTCTTAGCGAAGATATGCTCAATAAAGGATATCATCACCATTAACATTGTCACTGTCACTGCAGTAAAGATCACTTGATTTCAATTTCCAGAGACTTGACAAATTTTCACCCCAAAAACAACACAGAACAATAAACTTTAAAATATTTCTTTCAGAAAAAAACCTGACTTCTAAAGCTTATCACTTTTTTCTTTCATATTTGTACTCTTTTTTTTGCTGTCTCATTTTGTTTGATTCAAAGAGCATTGAATATTATATATATTATATACACACAAAATCAGCACACAATTTTTACACTCCTATTTATCTATTTGTCCATACCGATGTCCGATTTCTGTTTTTCAAACATTGCACAGAGTAGATCTCTCCCTATCTGCGATGACACTAGGAACGAAAACATCGACACGACATTGATGACCCAGCTTTCCATGTCAGCCATCTCTAAGTCCTGGCACCTCTTTATTCTTATTGGGTACAAACCACCGACACCAACGATCATATCCAACCACTAAACTGCAGAAGTATTGCGCTACTTTTCCCATCTTTCCGCCATTATTTCAGCAAATACACACGTATACAAGTCAAATAACCCGTCTTGATGTCCATTTCTCAAGTTTCTCTCCTGATGTGGCAGGATGTGTGAGAAGCCATCTTGAGTCACATCTATTGTTTATGGCAAGCTAACCCCTAAGGCCCTGAGGTTTTCCAGAAAGGTCTATGGCGCTAATGTCTGTCAGCCTGTTTAGATCATCCTAGAAATCACTCAGTGAAGATAGCTCAATGGTCAGAGCAATCGCTTTCCCCAAGCTAAGGTTAAGCATCACCCCCCTAATTCACCCGGCTGTCAATGGGTACTGCCCTCTTCAGGATCAGGGAAGGTAAAGCAGCGAGGGAGAGGAGTTGGGCGCAGCCTTCAACATGCTGGCCCCTAGAGAATCTGAGTCTGGATGCCTCGCTCCCCTATGACCACATAGGTTATGGGACACCTTTACCTTTTTCCAGAAGTCACACATTCCGCCTACCCCATGGAGATGCCTGGAGAGGCGGAAGGGCTGTCAGTAGAAATAGTCCATTCCCCTGCCTATTATCCCTTAAAACGGATGATGACTTAAAAATAACGATTCTCTCCCACGTAAAAGTTATTAGCGCTGGGCCTGACTTGTCAGGTGCTTAACGGCAGCGCAACGCATTTTTACTCATATGACAGACAACGATAGTTGCTTTCTGAGCGTTCGATGATGATCAGGAAGAAAAACTCATTCCAACAGAAATCCTTCTTGTCCATCAGTCCTTTTAAGGAGGTGGTAAGATTCTGTACCTCTTTCCTATCCTCATGAAGATCTGTCTGTCTGTCTGTCCCACGGAAGTCCTATCCAAATTTCTCCAGTACCGCAACACCGTAACTTGTTCTATGTCTCAGGCAATCTATCAACCACCCCAGTCACCCTCTAGAACATTCTGTTGAAACCTATCCCTCTGATTATCTCTCAGTTCTGAGGCAATCATGGCATAACCCCCAGACCTTGGAAATCTATCCACATCCCAAAAAACTCTATCAGCGGCATCAACTACCCGACCACAAAACAAGAAATTCCCATTCCGACATTTTCAAAGCTTGGTGGTGACGCGACAATCCACGGTAAAGCAGCAACAAGGCGCGTGCGTTTCAAAAACTGGTGAAAAACACTGGCAGTTTTCATCTGAGAGTAAAATATAAAAAGAAAGTCAGCATTTTTCAGAGCAGCTCATCCTTGTACTCCACACGGTACTGGAAAGCGGGGATGTCCTCATCTTCCTCCAGATCATGAACCATGAGCGTGAAGAAGTACGTGCCCTCTTCAGACAAGTTCAGATGAAAGGTCTCAGCATTGTCCACGTTTCGAATCTCCTGGTCGATATTGAAGGCTAAAGCTTCCGCATCCTGAGGGGTACCAGGACCTATATACTCCAGCTGAGGAGTCACAGCCACGTTCCTCAGAAGAACCGTGATGCTCAACCTACCGTCGTAAGACCTCAACACGGATTTCATATTCAGAGGACGGATGTTGAAGGCGAACATGGTGGGCCAGGTTTTGAGGGTGCCCTCAAAGTCGCCCATGGAGAGGGACTGGGTCATCAGCAGCCAGCGCTTGTCCCTGGGGAAGTGGGAGAGCCGCATCTCGTCAGGCGGCGTCATGAAGAAGTGCTCCACGAAGAACTTGCAGTGGGTGGCCCCGAAACCGGCGTCCAGGAAATGGTAGTGGCCTTCCAGGAACACGGCGTTCCAGGAGTGACTGTGAGTCTTGCTGCTGCTGCTGCCTCCTCCTCCGATGATAGGGGTGCCCGGGTGGTAGTCAGGGCCTTTAGCGTACCCGTCTACCTTCTCGCACTTTAGACCTGCCGCCCTGTACACACACACAGACAGAACGATAGCCTAGTGGTCAGAACATTGCGCTCGCAATTTGACGACTCCGGGTTCGATTCCCGTTCGAGGAGATTTTTCTCCTGGAGTTAACATCAGTGCTGACTCCACTATCCCCAAAAGTCTTTCGGATGAGACTATAAACCGAGGCCCCGTGTGTGAACGCACGCAGAACATCTTGCGCACACGTTAAATCCGGTTCCGCTTTTCGTAAGAGTAGGCCATCATGTGCCTTTGGGAACAGATTACATTTACATTTACAAAACTGCATACACACGGGGACTAGATGTAAAAAAGCACAAGATTGCTTATCCCATTATCCTCGATATAAAAGAATGAAATAAAATTAAAATAAAGTAAAATAAACAGAAAGACAGACAGAATGGTGAGGGTTTGGCTTTAGTGTGGTGATCGTAGGTGGGGTGCTCCTCCTCCTCCAACGTTCTGTTAGTACTACGGGTTAGGTGATGGTCAAGTTGAAAGGACGAAAATTATATGGATGGGGATGATGGTGGTAATGGTGATGACGGTGGTGATGGTGGTGACGGTGATCGTGGTGGTGGTGGTGGTGGTGGTGGTGGTGGTGGTGGTGATGATGATGATGATGATGATGATGATGATGATGATGATGATGATGATGATGACGACGACGACGACGACGATAACAATGACGATGACGAATTCTCCCACCCAGACCCACAATGCTTCTAGCCATGCGCCCAAACACACCTACTTTTCAAATAAGTAAACTAAAAGAACACACACACACACACACACACACACACACACACACACACACACACACACACACACACACACATATACACCCCCACACACACACACACAAAATACCCCCCCCCCCCTCACACACACACACCTTCCACACCTTAACCACCATCACTATTTCCCACAAACAAACACACTCACCTGGCCATATCTTTATACAGCGCAGCGTAACACAGTTTGCCCTCCGCCAACTGCCGCATCTTGCCTGTAGGGAGCTGGATTTGAACCCGGTACACTTGGCGTAGTAGTCCAGTCTCTGGCTCGCTAACCACCGGTACAGCGCATGCGCCTTCAGCTGGTCTGACGTACTTCCGTGCGTAATGGCGCCCACTAGGCTCTTGATCGTGTTGTGGCTCTCTGTTCGTACCTATGGCAGAAAATGTTGTTGTTGTTATCGTCGTTGTCGTTGTTGTTGTTGTCTTTGTTGTTGTTGTTGTTGTTGTTGTTGTGCGTTATTGCACGTTCTCCAGGTTAATACTGTTGGAGGTCACTCAGAATGTGCACTTTTACTCACTCATCCCATAATCATTAATTGACTATGGACACTTAGCCTATTCCTTTATCGAAGCATTTGTTCTCCATTTTCTCTTTATTTTTTTTCCGAAACATCTTTACTTTACCTTTAGTACCGCTGATTGTACTTACTGCTAAGCAGGTGGCAGCACTTTAGCCTCTTCAAATATTGATCGATGCTCTTAAACTGCCTGGGAGACGTGCAATAAAGCATTATAAAAAACAATGTTGACAGACAGTAAAGTACAGTCAGAGATAGAGAGATGGTCAGACACAGACAAAGAGCAATGGCCCCGTACCACCTTGATCTTTTATCATGCACCCACTTAACATGAATGACTCCTTCTGATACAGACATGTAGACACTGCACCCTGCAAAAGGGTAAAGGTAAAGGCGTTCCCATAACCGATGCATTATAGGCCTCAGCTTTTTCAGGGGCCAGCATATTGAGGGCAGGTGCCTCTCTCCTCTCTCTCTCTGCTTTACCTTCCCTGGACCTCAAGAGGGCAGGTACCCATTTTACAGCTGGTGAACTGAGGGACAGTACAAATACCAAGGTGTGCAAACGGTCACCCATCCAAATTGGTAACCACGCTAATGCTGCTTAACCTTAGTTTGGGGAAAGAGAGAGGTCTGACAACTCAGTACGACATCGACAGAAACAGAGATATTTAGATAATACAGGAGGGGCAATACAACCTCTGTACCACCCTGATCTTTCCTCGTGCACCCACTTAACAGGTAGATTTTTGTCAACACAGACAGATAGACAGACACTGCACCCTGCACCGCTGTCAGTAAGTCAAGAGGCCTTTACCGGGAGTGTTAAACATATCACCAGAGCCCTTGACTAATGCATAACCACTTCATGACGCATGAAGCTCGTCCGTTTCCCGACCCCCCCCCCCCTCTTACCTCCCCTTCTTCACCTTTTTCTAACTAAAGTGCTCAAGAATCTTTTTGTGGGATAGAAAAAACCCCACATCAAACACACATACATAGTCACTCGCACACACACACACACACACACACACACACACACACACACACACACACACACACACACACACCACACACACAACACACACAAAACACACACAAAAGAAGAGAGAGAGAGAAGAGAGAGAGAGAGACAGACAGACAGAACAGACAGACAGACAGACAGACAGACAGACAGACAGCAGACAGCAAAATCAGACAGCCAGCCAGCCAGCCAGCCAGCCACAGCCAGCTCAGCCAGCCAGAGAGAGAGAGAGAGAGAGAGAGAGAGAGAGAGAGAGAGAGAGAGAGAGAGAGAGAGAGAGAGAGAGAGAGAGAGAGAGAGAGAGAGAGAGAGAGATGCTGTGTTCTCTGTTTGCAAGTTTGGGTTTTTCTTTTCTTTCTTTCTTTTTTTTTTTTTTTTTTTTTGGGGGGGGGGGGTGTATTTTCAATTTTTGCATGTTCCTAGATTTTCATGTCAACATTAAAAAGGTTTTATGATCATCTTCACCGTTTTAATGATCTACACAAAATCGGAGATAATATCATAACTGACTTTTTCTACTTTCAGCCAGGATAAGGACACACCCCACTTATTTTTTGTGATTTGTACGATAAAGAATTTATACCGCATAATAATTGTGAAAGGAGGTATAGATAAACCCCCAAAATGACACCAAGGACAGTGGGAGACGGCATAGCCTAGTGGTCAGAACATTGCGCTCGCAATTTGACGACGCGGGTTAGATTCCCGTTCGAGGGGATTTTTCCCCTGGAGTTAACATCATTCTGACTTCATTCCCTAAACGTCCATTGGATGAAACTATAAACCGAGGCCCCGTGTGCGAACGGACGCAGAACATCTTGCGCACACGTTAAATCCTGTTCCATTTTCGTAAGTGCTGAGTGCTGATTCCGTTATTTTATTTTTCATTTATCTATTTATTTATGTAATTCATTTACTCTTTTATATCGAGGATATTGTCATCAATATAAAAGAATACATAATAAATAAATAAATAAATAAATAAATAAATAAATAAATAAATAAAGGAATGAATATCGGTACCTTTCTGTTTTCGTTACGGTGAGTGATAGAAAATGTCTGGTGGCATTTCGTGGAGGTCTTAAGTACCCACGACAACGGCAATGGGGACACCTGAACGGAACTATCTGAAACGGATGGCTTGTATGCTCCAGCTAAGCAATGTTTAGCTTGAAGCCTGCCATTTCATATATCTTGTGCAGTTATTTATCTTATTCATTTATTTATTTTTTAATATCGAGGATAATGGAAAAAGCACTCATGTGCTTTTTTACATTCAGTCCCCGTGTGCATGCAGTTTTTGTAAACCTTGTCATCTGTTCCCACCGGCACACAATGGCCTACTCTTACTAACAGCGGAACATGATTTAACGCGTGCGCAAGATGTTCTGCGTGCGTTCGCACACGGGCCTCGGTTTATAGTCTCATCCGAAGGACTTTTGGGGAAAAAAAAAGAGACATGCACTCAAGGTGTCATTTTCAGACATCATCTTCAAAGTCCGAATGCGGCTACCTAAAAGGACGGGGGTGGGGATGGAGGAGACCGGTTATACCCGCCCAAATCTCACCATTGGTGCCCTATAAAGCTCTAGTCAAGGACCCAAAATCCACCAAAAGTAAACCCCTTTCAAACATACTGTTTGGCAGTTCGTCTTTGTTCACACTAGTCTGACTTCCCCTGTGGGGATTCTAAGGGCCTGTCAGTATAAATAGCATTCCCACTTTCTGAAATTTCTGTGGTAGAAATTTCTTCTTTTCAATCACTTTTTGTATCTACCTTGTTCCTTTTCTTCCTGCCACCTCCTTCATGTCTATCATTTACTTTTCTTGGTCCATTCTCCTGCCCTTTTTTTCTCCAGAAAGACTTAAATGATAATCATTCGCTTTTAATGCCGAAGTCGAAGCGCTGGGCCTGACTTGTCAGGCGCTTAACGGCAAGCGTGACGCATTTGTTATCTCATAATTATAACAGAAACAATAGTTGCTGTCTGAGCGTTGGACGAAGAAGACACTGATAAGACTGAAAAGGTTTCAACGGTCCGTCTGAACCGCACGGTCGAAAAGGGCGTGTGTAGCTAGCTTTAGTCAGGGTCATCAAGAGGGTAATATAGTGGACAGGGAAACACATGGTCCTGCTAGATTGGACATGGCTATCTTCGGCCATGTGTGACTGCCGTGGGTCCCAAACCATGAACTTGGACATTCAAAACACTTCAATGTCCACTGTGTAGATCAAGGATCACCATTAGAAACACTAGCATGTTTATACATTGGTTTTTTTTGTTGTTTTTTTTCCCCCTTGTTCTGCTCGGATTGTGTTGTTGTTGTTTGCACTATGCTGGTCACTTTTTTTTTCTTTTTTTTCTTCTCGAAGTAAAGAGTGGCCTTTGCTGGAAATGTTCGTAGTAGAAGTATTGTTTTATCTATCTTACTTTTACACACACACACAAAAAATCACCCAACTCTGTTTTTCCCAGAAGGTGTTTAAAAGAAAAAGCAAAAGCGTTCAGTATTTTTAGCACATGTGGGTGCCTGCTAGGTTTGTTTATGTTTCTAAAAACCCACTGAAAGCTTTCATAAATCACATGATCTTTAACGTGTATTAACGATCTTCCGCATACATATACTTATACACAAAGAAGCGGACTAATGAATTGGCCTGTGTGCAATAAGTATTAAGCTGACCTAGGAAATCGGGGAGAAAAACAAAACTCCCCACCCTTAATTCACCAAGACACTCCTGCCAAGATTTGAACCCACGACTTCATGGACACACAGGGCTAGAAAACAAAAACTCGACCCACTCGTCTGAAGTACTTGGTCTTTTTGTATAGTTAGTGTTACTTTTCGTACGTCAGTACGGAGGTCAGAGTGTGACTAAGTGCCCTTGACGATATCATTCAGAAATGAACCTCAGCTGACAGATTTTAACCATATTTATTTATGTATTTATTTTATTCTTTTATATCGAGGATAATGGGATCAACACTCTAGTGCTTTTTTACATTCAGTCCCCGTGTGTATGCAGTTTTGTAAATGTCATCTGTTCCCACCGGCACACGATGGCCTACTCTTACGAAAAGCGGAACTGGATTTAACGTGTGCGCAAGATGTTCTGTGTGCGTTCACACACCGGGGCCTCGGTTTATAGTTTCATCCAAAGGAATGTGGGGGAGAGTGGAGTCAGCACTAATGTTAACTCCAGGAGAAATATCTCCTCGAACGGGAATCGAACCGGGGTCGTAAAATTGCAAGCGTAATGTTCTAACCACTGGGCTATCCCGTCCCCGATATTGCCGATATACAAACCCTACAGGGGTGGGTTGAGATCAAAACGTACCAGTCCAAAAAACGAATCCGAATCCATTTTACATCCATACGTCATTCACACAATACTCAAATCCCCCGCAACTTTCTCCAGTGCTTGCCCCTGCTTTGCCCCCAAAACCACTTGATTCCCAGCATGCTTTGAACAAGATGGAAGCTTAGCAGAGTTGCTTTTCTCCGCGTCTTGACAATGTGTTTTTAAACCATGGCCGACTTTTTGTCGCTCTCTCTCTAATCCTCGCCTAGTGTTTTGGCAGTAAACGTACAAATATACTCCAGGCACTGGTGTTATCTTAGAGCAAAATCAAGGTGATGGTTACAGTGCGAACGAACTGGTAACTGACACTGTTTTCTTTTCCCGGTAGGCTTGAGAATGTTTTTTTCATTAAGACGAGAAAATGCTTTATAATTATGCCTGAGATTATTCGTGGTAAAAGAAAAATAGAGAAAAGCTTTTTTTTTTTGCCATGTGGCCTTGAAATGTTTTTCCTTTTTTACTATCATTATGGCATGTTAATGTTTTTATTTTTTTATTCTATTTTTTCTTTTATACCGAGGATAATGGAATAAGCTCAGATTTGCTTATTTTATCCAGTCCCCGTGTACTTGCAGTTTTGTAAAACTTGTCACCTGTTCCCGCCGGCACACAATGGCCTACACTTACGAAAAGCGGAAGAGGATTTAACGTATGCGCAAGATGTTCTGCGTGCGTTCGCACACGGGGCCTCGGTTTATAGTCTCATCGGAAAGACTTTTGGGGAGAGTGGAGTCAGTACTGATGTTAACTCCAGGTGAAAAATCCCCTCGAACGGGAATCGAACTCGGGTCGTAAAATTGCGAGTGCAATGTTCTGACCACTCGGCTATCCCGTCTCCCGTGACAAGACAAGAGGATGCGGTGATGTCTATCTTTATTGAAAGAGTCTACAGAAGTAGAATAAAATGTAAGTAGTCGATATTGTCGATTACCATTTTGGCAGAAGAAAAAGAGCTACACTAGTAACACGCATGCTAGTATTTTATGCACCCGCGCGACGACGACACCCAGACATATGTACACACACACACACACACACACACACACACACACACACACACACACACTCTCTCTCTCTCTCTCTCTCTCTCTCTCTCTCTCTCTCTCTCTCTCTCTCTCTCTCTCTCTCTCTCTCTCTCTCACTCTCTCACTCACTCACTCACTCACTCACTCACTCCCACATGCACACACACACACACACACACACACACACACACACACACACACACACACACACACACACACACACAAGCACGCGCGCGCGCACAGACAGACAGACAGACACACACACTCACATACACACACACCATACATACACACACACACACACGCACGCACGCACGCACGCATGAATACTCTCTCGAGCACACAATTAGCCTTGGCAGGGCGATGGAGAAAAAGGGTGACTTTTAGATTATGGGATAGATTATGAGGGGGGTAAATCTTAGATGGGAAACGAATATGTTTTCAGGCTGGATTAGAAACTATGTAGGCTTCTGGCAAAAGGGACAGAAGGAGGTCATTCCAGGTTGCTAGACCACAATATTAATAAACTAAAAGCGACGGCTGAGAGTAGTTGAAATCCGGAGCTCCCGAAAGCGCAGTAGAGCATTTTAATTTTTATTTATTTATTTTATTCTTTTATATCGAGGATAGTAGAATACGCACTCATATGCTTTTTTTTCATCCAGTCCCCGTGTGTATGCAGTTGTGTAAATATTGTCATCTGTTCCCACCGGCACACAATGGCCTACTCTTACGAAAAGCGGAACAGGATTTAACGAGTGCGCAAGATGTGCTGCGTGCGTTCGCACACGGGGCCTCGTTTTACAGTCTCATCCGACAGACTTCTGGGGAGAGTAGAGTCAGCACTGATGTTAACTCCAGGAGAAAAATCCCCTCGACTGGGAATCGAACTCGGGTCGTCAAATTGCCAGCGCAATGTTCTGACCATTAGGCTTTCCCGTCCCCGAGCATCCGCAGGTAAGCGAAGAGGAAGATGATGACGATGCCTAGTATGCACTCTTCTGATGTGTTGGGCGTTGCCAAACTCTTGACCAGCAACAGCAGGTGTCCCAATAGCGCCCCCCGCCTCACTGACCTCTGTCCACCTCGACCCCTAATCCCCCTGACCAAAGCTTTCCGCCTCAGCACACACGTCACTGGTCATCAAAGACTGACCCTTCTTCTTCCCACCGATTTTTTTTTTTGGGGGGAGGCGCGGGGGGGATCGGAGAGGGGAAAGGAGGGAGGAGGTGGGTTGGTATGGTTGGGTGAAGTGTGGTGAGAGTGTGTGGGGAGTGTGTGTGTGTGTTGGGGGGGGGAGGTGGTAGGTACTACTAAGTGAGGGTTTTGTTTCGTTGACGAGTTATAGGGAAAAGGAGGGCAGAGAGAGAGAGACAGAGAGAGACAGAGAGAGAAGAGAGAGAGAGGAGAGAGAGAGAGAGAGAGAGACAGAGACAGACAGACAGACAGACAGACAGACAGACAGACAGACAGACAGACAGAGACAGAGAGACAGACAGACAGAGACAGAGACAGAGAGACAGACAGACAGACAGACAGAGACAGACAGACAGAGACAGACAGACAGAAACAGAGAAAGAGATAGAGACAGAAAGACAGACAGAAAGACAGACAGACAGACAGAGGTTTAATTCTATCAAAGCGAGGTATGATATTGTGTAAAGAACATTAAACGTATACTGCAGAAAGATGTCTAATTAACTACACTTCCACACACTCGTCCACTTGGTCGTATTCAACCCATTTCCCTCTCCCTCTCCCCCTCCCTTTCCTCCTCCCTCTTCCCCCTCCCACTTACACAAATTGTTTCGAAAAGTATGTCATGTACTGTATTGTACTGTGTTGTGTTGATTTGCATTCTGCTCTATTATCACTGTCAATGTTAGCAGATTTCTCTAGGCAGCTCTCTTCAAAGAGACCGCGTCGCCACAAGAGCAGCGCCACGCATTACTTCTTTACAACTTTTTTCCTGTCAGTATGTATTAACTGTGTTTCTTTCTAGAGAGTTTTTCTATAATTATATTCTACACACGTTTTGCCAGAGACAACTCTCTTGCTGCCGGTAGTTCTTCCACGTGCGCTAAAAATAGTGTGAGTTTGAAACGGGGTAGCTCAGTAGTCAGAGCACTCGTGTTCCCCAAGCTAAGGTTAAGCAGCATTTAGTGTGGTTACCGAGTGGATGGGTGACCGTAAGCGCGCCTTGGTTTCAGTACAGTGTCCCAGTTCACCCAGCTGTCAATGGGTACCTGCCCTCTTTAGGGTCAGGAAAGGTAAAGCAGCCAGGGAGATGGGCGCTGCCCTCAATACAGTGTTTGCACTTTTGTAAATTTTGTCATCCGTTCCCACTGGCACATAACAATCTACTCTTTTGAATAGTGGAACCGATTTTAACATGTGCATAAGATTTTCTGTGCGCGTTTCCACACAGGACCTCGGTTTATAGTCTCATCTGAGAGGATGGATTTGCTGCTTACTCTCTCTCTCTCTCTCTCTCTCTCTCTCTCTCTCTCTCTCTCTCTCTCTCTCTCTCTCTCTCTCTCTCTCTCTCTCTTTCCTCCCCCATCTCTCTCCCCTCCCTCCCTCTCCCCCATCCCCCTCTCCCTCCCTCCCTCACCATCCAACCCACCCTCTCTCTCTCCACCACCACCACCACCCCAAACCTCCTAAAAAAAACCTCCTTTTACCTTTAAAACTTGCTGCAGCTGATCCAGAGAGGTGGCGATCCATTCTGTGTGGGTGGCGAAGTCTGCCAGGTTGCCCTCCAAGGAGCCCGGCCTCGCCAGCTCCGAGGTAGAGCTGGCGGAACAGGAAGACACCCCGATACCGCTGTCAGGACGGCTGGACTTGCTGCTTCCTCTCAATCCTCCTCCTCCTCCTCCTAATCCTCCTCTTTCTCTTAATCCTCTCGCGCTGCTGCTGCAACGGCTGCTCGTTGGGGTACTGGTGGTTGTGGTGGTGGTGTTGGTGTTGTTGGTGGTGTTGGTGGTGGTGGTGGTGGGGATGGGTGCGGTGGTGGTGGTGGTATGGTTGGGAGATGTGGTGGTGGTTGGTGGTGGGGTGTCTTCGGCATCGTCAGCCTGTTGAGGGGAATGAAAGATGAATGATTAAAAAAGTGGAGGAAGAAAGCAGACAATTATTGTGAAACACTGTAAAAGACAGACTCTCTGTCACGCACATGCACACACACACATGCATGCACACAAACATCGCATCAATTGTCACAGTTTAATGATAGAGAAAAGGAGGCACCAAAATATGCCTAGAGAGGACAAAAAATGTAAAAAACTGCGACAAAATAGAAGACGAATTTCATTTACTCGATGAATGTGTCTTATATTATGAACTAAAAAAAATGGCACTAAAGATTAAAACAAGAGACAAAGAATGTAAACAATATATAGATAAGTTAAGCGACATAATCACAGTTAATATCCATCAAGCAGATTATCATTAGATATGTGAATGAATGTTTGGAGAAAAGAGACAAAGTAAAGTAGAAATGCAACATGTTTTTAGGGGACATCATTTGGGCAGAAAGATAATTAAACCTGATGTTTGTTTCGTTGTGCCACATAGGTTTCCATGACTTAAATGGCAATAAATATTCTGAATCTGAACCCCCTCCCCACGCACGCACACAAACATCCACCCCCAACTCACACACACACACTTACACACTCACACATACACACACACACACAAATTCCACCACACACACACACATACACACACACGCGCACTACAAACATACACATCCACATCCATACACACACACCACCCACCCTTACACACACACACACACACACACACACACACACACACACACACACACACACACACACACACACACACACAAACACACCAACCCACCCACCAACACCCACACACACACCCACACAAACACACAACCCCCCACTCCCCACTCCACACACACTTACACTTATACACACACACACCTACCCACCCCCCACAACCCCCCCCCCCCCCCCCCCCACATACCCCCCCCCCCCCCCCCACCACACACACACACACACTCACCTCAATGACGGTGTGCACTTTACTCCCACTCAGCACGGACAAATCAGTGGGGGGCCTTCGGGCGCTGCTTCGTGTGCGTGCTGAGCTCATCCCACTGGCCAGGCTTTGGGGCCGCGCACTCTGCAACAAGCATCAAGGAAACAATCAGGGAATGAAGGAAGCAATCAGTCAGTGGAGGAATCAGTCAGTGGAGGAATCAATCAGTGGACGAATCAATCAATTCAATTCAATTCAAATTCAATTCAATCCAATTCAAAATACTTTGTTATCTCTAAAAACAGAGAATTTCCAAGCTAATCAGTGGATGAATCAATCAGTGGATGAATCAATCAGTGGATGAATCAATCAGTGGATGAATCAATCAGTGGAGGAATCAATCAATGGATGAATCAATCAATGGATGAACCAACCAATGGATGAATAAACCAATGGATGAATCAATCAATGGATGAATCAATCAATGGATGAATCAACCAATGGATTAATAAACCAATGGATGAATCAATCAATGGATGAATCAATCAATGGATGAATCAATCAATGGATGAATCTATCGATGGAGGAATCAATCAATGGAGGAATCAATCGATAGATGAATCAATCAATGGAGGAATCAATCAATGGAGGAATCAATCAGTGTATGAATCAATTAATGACTTCTCCGAAGTCTGAATACAGCTACCTTCATGATGGTGGGCAAACACGGTCGCCTGCGCTAAATTTCGTGACCTTGGAGCTCTGGTCAAGGAAACAAAATTAATGATTGATTGACTGGCTGGGTGGCTTGCTGGCTGGCTCTCTGGCTGACTAAATGGATGAATGAATGAATGAATGAATGAATGAATGAATGAATGAATGACTTATCGATTTGTTAACTGACTGAATGACTGGCTGGTTCGCTAGATGAGTGAATGAATTGATAAACGAATGACTTATCGATTTCATGACTGACTGACTGCTTGACTGGCTGACTGACTGACTTTTTGATTGGCTTTTGACTTTTTGAACGGCTGACTGACTGACTGACTGACTGACAACTACCTGACCTACTGACTTGCTGACTATTCGTTCGAGCTGAACATATTCTGAAAGCGATGCTCTGATCCGGGCTGTGCTCTTTAAAACACCAGCCAACCAATTAAACTATCAAGCAATTTTGTCAGACATTAAGGACCAAACAACATACATATGCACACATACGTGTACGTGCGTGCACATACACAAACACACAAACATACACACACATCTGTAAAACGTACGCATGCATTCTGCACAGTTCTGCTGCTGGAATAACCTTCAGAATACAACGACCCAACGTGAAGAAGACAAAACAGCGAAAATCAATACTTCTCAGCTATAACATTGTTATCACCTGATAAATGTACCCTGTTTCTCCACCTGGAGAGCACACACACACAAAATCTGCTCAGCTGAAATTAAATATGCACCCAAATTCCCGAAGTCGGAACGCGGCTCCCTTCATGGTAGACAGGACTGGTTGCATTCAAAAAATTTCACCATTGATAAATCTCAAAACACGAATAATAAAAAAGCACGCAAATAAAACACAAAACACTGGACAAATTGTGTAAATACACACATCATCAGTCACATCACACATCAACTAGATGCACAGTCACCCAACCGGCTTATGCGCATGTGCACGCCTGGGAGGGTGTGTGTGTGTGTGGTGTGTGTGTGTGTGTGTGTGTGTGTGTGTGTGTGTGTGTGTGTGTGTGTTTACATGCGCTTGCGAGTGTGTGTGTGTGTTTGTGTGTATGCACAAAATGTAGAAATTCATGTCCTCGACCATCATCAATCTAATCCAATTATAATCCGATCGGTTCTTTACATTCATGTGTTTACACAAGCATTTCAAGAATACCCACTCGGTTGACTGTATGGTACTTGCAGGATTGCAGATTTCTGGCACATCAAAAATCACCATTGCCTTTGACTCAAATCACATGTGATTTATTTGTCCTTCAGGGTATCTGACGGCGACATACAAAAACCACAGAAGCAGTGATGCGGGTATATAGATTTAGCGATGGTTAGAAGCGACCAACTCTTTGATCGTGAAAGAGATTGCCGCCTTAGTTAGTCTTAGATCTCTCTCTCTCTCTCTCCTTCTCTCCTCTCCTCTCTCTCTCTCTCTCTCTCTCTCTCTCTCTCTCTCTCTCTCTCTGTTTCTCTGCTATGCACACACACACACACACACACACACACACACACACACACACACACACACACATATATAATATATATATATATATATATATATATATATATACATACATATGTATATATATATATATGTATATTGTATATATATATAAATATATATATATATATATATATATATATATATATATATATGAGAAGAAGAAGAAGAAGAAGAAGAAGAAGAAGAAGAAGAAGAAGAAGAAGAAGAAGAAGAAGAAGAACAACAACAACAACACAACAACAACAGCAACAGCAACAACAACAACAACAACAACAACCCCTTAAAACCCCAAAAGTACTGCACTCAACGAACTCAGCACTTAATTTCACTCCCAAGTCCTGCAACCATGAACAAGGAAAACCCAGCCACGCCGAACGTGTGACCTAACCTCCTCCACAACGCACCACTAGCAGTCTCTTCTCTTATCATGCACCATCAGCATTGACAGCCACTGAGGTGGCACGTGACCATTTCTACATACAGGAAATACGATCCTCCCTCTTCCGTTAGGTTATGGTCTCTCGGTGACTCACTGCTAAAGATGGCGGCTTGACTGAGGTGCGACTTCAGTCATCTATGTGTCTGCTTTATTGGGTTTTTTTGGGTTCTGGTTTGTGAGAGTGTGTGTTTCGATGCAAAGTGATGTGTATATTTTATTTTCTCACCATGCAGATATTGACTATTGAGGTATATAAGAAATCTTTCCAACGCATTGTCAAGGTATTCTTCAATATAATCTTATT
>CM060332.1:52178051-52185551 GCA_030674155.1 Stramonita haemastoma | reverse complement strand
TCTCTCTCTCTCTCTCTCTCTCTCTCCCTCTCCCTCTCCCTCTCCTTCTCTCTGTCTTTCTCCCACTCTCTCTCTCTTCATTTTTTTTCTCCCGGTCTAAAAAAATTCACATCAACTAACAGAGTTACTCACCCTGCAGGAAGCTCTAGGTGGAAGGAAGGAGATACCGGAAGACAGCCGATCGCTGGGGCCTCTAGTCACGTGACTGTCATGGCCGTCTTCTGGGCTCTCTCCCAGGCTGCTTCGGGCAGAAGACCCTTTGGAGCCGTTTGCGCTGGGGGCGATTTGGAATTCCTGGAGAGTGATGGAAGATTCAGCACATTAGGATTGTGGCTGTTTGGGTATTAAAGGAAACTTTGATTGTGGTTCGAAGTGTGTGTGTGGGGATGAGGGGAGGTTGCTGTGTGTGTGTGCTGTGTTTGTGTGTGTGATCATTATCATCACTATCATCATCATCAGCAGCAGCAGCATTATTATCATCATCATGACCATCATATTTACCACCACCACCGCCACCACCACCACCACCACCATCATCATCATCATCATCATCATCATCATCATCATCATCATCATCATCATCACCACCACCACCACCACCACCACCACCACCACCACCACCACCACCACCACCACAGCACTGATGTTAACTCCAGAGGAAAAATCCTCTTGAACGAGATTGGGACCCGGGTTAGCAGATCATGAGTGCATCACTGTGACCACGAGGCTATTCCGTCTCCCTCCCCGTCCTCCCCACATGTTTAGCTCTGTAAAAGACAACTATGGCTCCTGTCTACAAGACGTCCAGGGTAGACTCGGTACGGCCAAGCTAAAGATGATTAACTTTAGTTAAACAACATTTACAAAGACAGAGGGATACTGAGAAACCTTCAATCTAGAAGATTATGTTAAGACACTGATCTGGTCTGTATTGTATTGCTGTATGAGTCTGAAACTTGAACACTACTAAAACTGGAAAGTAACAACAACACAAATAAGACACACAACCGTAATGTGGTTCTACAGATGACTTTTAAGAGTCAAATGGTCATACAGAAGGGTAAATGAAAGCATTCTTGATAAACTCTCAGCGCTAAGACAAAAGAAATATTGGCTGAAATTGATAAGCGCAGACTGAGATAGGTTGGTCATGTAAACAGAAATGCACAGACAAATCTGATGACGACGCGACGGTTCTGCAAGGCGAGGTTGAGGGCAGAAGGAAAAAAAAGAGGCAGACCACCAACATCCTACATTGCCAACATCACTGAAATCAGTGGTCTGGGAGGGCTACAGGAGATGGTAGAACTCAGCAGAGACAGAAAGATGGCGAACCCTGGTGGCATTGTGTGGAGCTCCTACCGACAACAGTGGCGACTGAGACAGATGATTTGGGTTTGGTCAGAGGATAATGTTTAAGCAATGGTGTGATTTTTTTTCTTTTTACAGCCATTCCTCGTGGACATGTTCAAAGCATTGTCTTGTAATCCGAGAGACAGACAGAAAGACAGACAAATAGGACGACAGACAAACAGACAGAAAGACAGACAGGCAGACAGATAAAGGAAGAAATACACAAAAAAGGTACAGAGAAAGACAGAATGTATTAAAAATGTTACGGATAAAGACAACTACGATAAAGACAGAGATATAAACATGTACAGAGGCAGATAGAATATATCTATACCTCTCTCTCTCTCTCTCTCTCTCTCTCTCTCTCTCTCTCTCTCTCTCTCTCTCTCTCTCTCTCCTTTATATATATATATATATATATATATATATATATATATATATATATATATATATATATATCTGTGTGTCTGTGTCTGTGGTCTGTATGTGTTTTACAGGTAAGTCCAATAAGTACAACGTTAGTGGCTATGGCAACAGAAAAAAACAACAAACCAAACCAATCAAACAAATAAACAACAACAAAATCGTGTGACAAAAATCCTTCGGGTTTGTAGTCTAATACTACCTCTAACCCCCATCTACCCAAACCACCCGCCAAGCTCTCAATACAGTCAAGAGTCTGATGGAGAGCTATGTCGAAACACTCACAGGCAACTTTTGCGGAAAGAAACATCCTAATGGAAATTTTCCGCAGATTTGAACACGGAACCCACAACTCTCAGCCACCATGCTACGGACCGGTGACTAAGAACACAGATCAGCCATTCCTAGCCTGGAGTTTTTCCCTCCCCTTGCCAGACGTATAATTATATACGTAACAGGATAAATAATAATCATATTAATAATAATAACAATAATAATGTCTGGCTAACTGTAACGAAGTGATAAAAATATTCCCTGAATGAAAGAGTAGGGGAAGGAAATATAAAAAAGTGAAGGGAAGGAGAAGGAGAAGAAAACTGCAAAGAAGACCAGTGCAAAGGAAAAGAAGACGAAGAAGAAGTATGCACAAAAAAAGAAGAGAGAACTGCGAAGAAGAATGCCACGAAGAAGAAGAATGCAAAGAATGCATAGAAAAAAGAATGCAAAGAAGAATGCTCAGAAGAAGAATGCGAAGAAGGATGCAAAGAAAAGGAAGACAAATGCCAAGAAGAAGAAGAATGTAGAGTATAAGAAGAATGAGAAGAATGCGAAGAATGCCACGAAGAAGAAGAAGAAGAAGAAGAAGAAGAAGAAGAAGAAGAAGAAGAAGAAGAAGAGAAGAAGAAGAAGAAGAAGAAGAGAGCAACAACAACAACAACAACAACAACAACAACAACAAGCAGACGAGGAATGCAAATAAGATGAGGAAGGCTAATGCAAAGAAGAATGCTGAAAATGCAAAAAAAACCCACATGAATACTGATTCCATTATCCTTGAAATAAAAAAATAAGATAAAAGATAACATCAATTAAAAAAAAGAAATACAGACAGACAGACCAACAGACAGACAGGGACAGAGAGACAGGTAAACAGACAAATGGACATAGACAGGGAAATAGAGAGGAATACTCAGTGACCGACAGACATAATAGGCAAATAGAGTGAGATTTGATTGATTGATTTGATTTGATTTGATTTGATTTAATTTATTCTTTTATATCGAGGATAATGGAATAAGCACTCTCTCAGAGAGTGAGTGAGTGAGTGAGAGAGAGAGAGAGAGAGAGGAGAGAGAGATAGAGAGAGAGAGAGAGAGAGAGAGAGAGAGAGAGAGGAGAGATTATTATTATTATTATTATTATTTATCAGAGAGACAGACAGACAGACACTGACACTGACACAGTTTTATTGTCCATACAGCATTACAGCCCTGTAGACAAGGAGGAATAACAGAAAGGAGACAGAGAGACAGACAGACAGACAGACAGACAGACAGACAGACAGAAACAGAGAGACAGAGAGACTAGACAGACAGGCAAACAGACAGAAACAGAGAGACAGAGCAGAGCAGAACAGAAAAGCTCATAGTGCTATTATTACTCCACGGATGACTATCACTCTCTTGGAGGTGCACAGTCGGTTAGTCACCGGGTCAATATTGACCCTGCTACCCGCTACCACTTAAGGCGATTGCCAGTCGCTCAGGTGCCGAGAAATAAATATCTCCCTTCCTCCCCCACCTCCCCTCCTATGCCCCTATCTGTCTTTCTGTTAGTCTGTTTGTAGGTCTGTTTGTAGGTTTGTTTGTCTGTAGGTCTGTCTGTAGTTTCCTCTGTCTGTTGGTCCCTCTGTATACATGTCTGAGATAAAATAAACGGAAAAAGTATTGTCTGATTGTCTCTGTATTTTTTTGCTTTTTATCTGTGATTTTTGTTATTTTTTGTTTTCTTTCTTTCTTTCGTTTGGGTTTTTGTGGGTTTTTTTTCTTTCTTCTTTCTTTCTTTCTCTTCTCTTTCTTTCTTTCTTTCTTTCTTTCTGTCTGTCTGTCTGTCTGCCTGTCTGCCTGTCTTTCTTCTTTCTTATATTTCGTCCTTTCTTTCCTTTTTTTATCTTTCTTTATTTTCATTTTGTTTTCTTTCCTTTTTCATATATAATTTTTCTTCTTTTCTTTGTTTATTTTTGTTTTTCTTTTCTTTTCTAATTTTTTTCTTTCTTTGTGTATTTTTTATTTCTTTCTTTTTACTTTTTTGTTTTATTCATTTTTATTTTTTATTTTCTTGAATTTATTTTCCTAACTTTTTTCTGCTTTTTTTTCTTTCTTCGTTTCTTTCTTTATTTCCTTACTTCTTTAGTTTTTTGATAATTTGGGTCAACTCTCTCTCTCTCTCTCTCTCTCTCTCTCTCTCTCTCTCTCTCTCTCTCCTCTCTCTCTCTCTCTCATCTCTCTCTCTCTCTCTCTCTCTCTCCTCTCTCTCTCTCTCTCTCTCTACTGCTTGCATTTTTCTCACTCTCTCTTCTCTCTCCTCTCTCTCCTAACTGCTTGCATTTTTCTCACTCGCACAAGTACACAGGTGACATGATTATAGATAGACACACGAAGACACAGTTATAGATATAGTAACAGGCGGAGAGAAAGAAATGCACGCACATAGATACAGGCATATACAAAAACGCAAATCATTCAGTTCATCGTTGATTTGTGTTGAGAGAGAGAGACAGAGACAGAGAGACACACAGAGAGACACAGACAGAGACAGAGATACACACAGAGACACACAGAGACACACACAGAGACACACACAGAGACACACAGAGAGAGGAGAGAGACAGACAAAGAGATACAGACCGAAGAGAGACAGACAGACAGACACAGAAAGAGAGACAGACAGACAGAGAGATTGATGGATAGAGATATATAATATATAAGAGAGAGGGAAGGAGGAAGAGAGACAGAGAGTGTGTGTGTCTGTGAGTGACAGAGAGACAGATACAAACATGCAGACAAAGAACTAGTTACAACAGACTGACAAACAAAACAAGACAGACGGCAAAAAAACCCAAACACAGGCAATAAAAAGAAAAAGTAAACCCCAAACGAACCTCCCATAACAACTCTCATACACACCCCAAACCACACACACCCCTTAACACCCCCCTATACACTCACAATGACAAAATCGTTGTCATCAAAGCCGTCATCTTCATCCTCATCGATCTGGAACTTAGGGATGAATTTATAGCTGCCTCGTTTGGATCTGCTACTGCTGCGTTACTGCTGTTACTGCTGCTGTTTCTGCTGCTGCTGTTGCTGCCTTCATACCTGAAGAACTTGGGCCCTGCCCGGGGGGTTAAGAGCCCGGTCAGGCTGTCCTTTGTCGCTGCTGAAATGCCCGCGGGTTGAGCAGCGTCTGAGGTCAGTTTCTTGGCCATAGCGGGTCTGACGACGAATGCAGAAAATTGCACTCCTACCCTCCTACAAAAAAAAAAGTTCTGGCGTTTCTCTAGATACGAGAGGAATAAAAAGGGGTTGGATTCACTTAGAGGAAAGTGGAAGATGACTGGAATGACGTTGCCAAAGACAAAGAATAACGTTGACAAGTGTGACGTCTGTTTTTTGTGTGTTTAGGATGACAAAACCCTGACGACACTAGTGACGTCACCAAGGCTTGAAGAATGATGTCGTTTAGCAGTAACCATGCGGAGATGGTTGAGAAGGTCGAAGTCTGTTAGAAACAGGACGTAGCTGATTGTGACGACGGAACGCTGACGTAAACTTGAAAAAAAATATCTACTCGATGACGTTTACAAAAAATAACGCCAGCAAAATTGGAAGGTAACTGACAACTCTGGCGTCAGCAAGGTAGAGTCTCCGACGCTGAGAAAGCTAAAGATGACACACCAAAGTGGAAGACTGGGATGACATCATATTTTTTTGTGTAAACCGGTATTCAAGTCTGGCTCAAAACAGTTGGGTAAATAACAACTTGCCTATACTGTGAAAATGAGACATGACTTAATGATGTTTTTTTTTTCCCTGTGAAAGGATTCTAGATTGATTATGTTCAAAGCGCTGCCATCATGATTGGCCGTGTTTTTCCGGAATGGTTAACAGTCGGTGCTGACAACCTCTTTGAAGACTTTCCAATAATAATATTCTGGATCTTTCAAAGGTCTTTTGGCTGCTGTAATTACCCCGGTCATTTTGCCGTTTGTTTCGTTTCTTGTGACGCAGCTTTGAGTTGTAGTGGGTTGTTACTGTTGGTAAAGTTTTGCACACCTTTTTTCGTGCAGTTGGTTAATACAGTTTTAACACAATTGTTATAGGGGTTTTTTTATTGGATAGTCTGTTGTTAAAATCTTTATGGTTGTTGGCGTAAAGTATCCCTCAGCTTGGTAGTCTTTGTTCATTGTTTCATTTTTTCTTTCCTCTTTTTTTTCTTTCCTTTCTTTTTTCCACTTCCTTCATCTTTTCTTTTTTTTCTTTCTTTTTTTTGCTCTTTTTCCTGTTTCTTTCTTTCTTTTTTCTTTCTTTTTCTTTTTCTTTCTTTCTTTCTTTCTTTTCTTTCTTTCTTTCTTTCTTTCTTTCTTTCTTTCCTTCTGTCTTGTCTTACTTTTAACTTTCTCTTATTGGGTCTATAATAAGTTAGCGTGATATTAATTAGAAAGACACTGCTGCGAAAAACTGTCACAACGATCTTTTTATGAAGAAGGTGAAAAAAGTTTTTGTTTTATATGATGTACTGGATTTCAAAGTTGTCTCTTTCAAACACCTCAAACACCTTAGTAGGTTCCATCTTGACAATACTGATCAAAGTATATCGCAGTGAATAAAGATGGTAATTCTTCAGTTGTTCAGTTTTTGTTAATCATCACTTATTCCGCGATCCCAATCACTGAGGGTAGAGACATGTAGAAAACATCGTAAAAAAATTGCAACACACATGTATAGGATTTTGTTTATTTTATATATATATATATATATATAAAATAAAATATATATATATATATATATTAAAGTGGAAGAAAACAAGTGCGGTAGCCAATGACAAACTTCTTCCCTCATTAAAAATTGATTTGTTTTATAAAAAATAAAAATTGGGGGAAAAAATCCAAAAATAAGATTAAATCTTTCAAAGAGATAGCATTTGAAGGACTTATTGATAAGGATCCCATCTGTATGTGTGTGTGTGTTGTGTGTGTGTGTGTGCGCGTGTGTGTGTGTTGTGATACTAGTAAAGAGCGCCCATTAGGGGTCTCCACTATGACGTTCACTCAAGGGGACATCACCACCACCCTCTCCCTGACATTAACATAATTACTCAAAATTTGTTTCCTTAAAACTCCCTCAACTGAAACCATAATCAAAAGTCCTGTATGCAAACGCATGTTAATTTCCAAACATGTAAAAATTATAATGAGATTATTTTTGTGTTATTTCCAATAAATACACGTGGGCATTCATGGTAATGAATAATTTTTGCTATTATGATTCAGATGTATACCCTATCCAAATTATCGCAGAATATTAGGCCGGGTAGTATTCATGACAATACCATTACCCAGAATCCACCTAGCTACATTGGAAAGAATGGGTTCCACTATGTTTTACCTATTCAAGACGCAGACTGCTATGAAAAAAAACACAACAAAAACAACAACAAAAA
>CM060332.1:52166481-52177951 GCA_030674155.1 Stramonita haemastoma | reverse complement strand
CATGGCCGTCTTCTGGGGCTTTTTTCCCAGGCTGTTCGGAGAAGACCCTTTGGACCCTTGCGCTGGGGGCGATTTGGAATTCCTGGGGAGTGATGGAATCCCAGCACATTAATTGGGGCTTTTGGGGTAAATTAAAAAAACTTTGGTAGAAGTTTTTGTTTTTGGTGGGGGCGGTTGTTGTGTGGTGTTTTGTTGTGCTCATTATAAATCCCCATATCATCTCATCACGCGCAGAAACACAAAAACATCATCATCATAAACATCATCATCATCATCCATCATCATCATCATCACCCCCCCCCCCCCCCCCCCCCCCCCCCCCCCACCACCCACCACCACCAAAACCCCCCACAGATGATTTAACTCAGGAAAATTTCCTTTTTGAAGAGATTCCCCCCGGTAGAAATTCTTATGCATCACTTGACCCAGGATCTATTCCCCCCCCCCCTCCCCCCACATTTTACCTTTTAAAAAGACAATATGGCTCCTGTCTACAAACGAAAAAATGGACTCGGTAGGCCAGCAAACTTTATTTAGTTAAAAAAAAATTTTAAAAGACGAGGATCATTAATAGAAGTAAAGAAAAAGGGTGTCCTTAATGTTTGTTTAGAAAAACGAGGGTCAAACCAGTTTTCCTAGGGGCCATATTTTAGGGGCCCCCCAAAATCTCCCCCTTTTTTTTTTAAACTCTCAACGCTAAGAGAAAAAAATTGGGGGAAATTGATAAACCAGATGGGTTGGTTGGTCATGTAAAAAAAAACAACAGACAAAATTTAACGAGGGACGGTTTTGCAAAGGGGGTGAGGCAGAAGGAAAAGAGGAGACCACCAACATCCCCACATTCCAAATCACTGAAATCGTGGTTGGGAGGGTACAGGAATGGGGAAAAATCAGCAGAGACGAAAGAGGGAACCCGGGGGGGATTGTTTGGGGCTCCTAAACCAAAAAAAAAGGGGATGAGCAGATGATTTGGTTTGGTCAGGGGTAATGTTTTAGCATGGGGTTTTTTTTTTTTTTTTTTTTTTACACATTCCGTGACATTTTCCAAGCATGTCTTGAAACCCCGAGAGAAAAGACAAAAGGGAACAGCTTTTCGACAGCACAGCTCATACAGCAGCAGCTCGGAAGATCAAAAACAGAGAGAAAGTATTATGTTTAGATTTGTAGTACGATCATTCAGAGCAATGATTTTATCTCCTCTTCTTATTCCGTCTTCGGGCTTTTTGCCTGTTTCTTCTTCTTCTGGTTTCTTTTCTTTATTATTATTATTATTATTTATTCATTATCATTATAAAATTTTGCATGTTTTTTATAGGGAAGACCAAAAACTACATTTGTGGCATGGCAACAAGAAAACAAAAAAACCCAACCAATCAAACAAATAAACAACAACAAAATCGTGTACAAAAATCCTTCGGGTTTGTAGCCCTACATAACTACCTCTAACCCCCATCTACCAAACCACCCGCCAAGCTCTCAATACAGTCAAGAGTCTGAGTGAGAGCCATGTCGAAACACTCACAGGCAACTTTTCGCGGAAAGAAACATCCTAATGGAAATTTTCCGCAGATTTGAACACGGAACCCACAACTCTCAGCCACCATGCTACGGACCGGTGACTAAAAACACAGATCAGCCATTCATGGCCTGGAGTTTTTCTCTCCCCTTGCCAGACGTATAATTATATACGTAACAGGATAAATAATAATAATACTTATGATAATAAATAATAACGTCTGGATAACTGTAACGAAGTGATAAAAAAATTCCCTGAATGAAAGAGTAGGGGAAGGAAATATAAAAAAAGTGAAGGGAAGGAGAAGGAGAAGAAAACTGCAAAGAGGACCAGTGCAAAGGAAAAGAGGACGAAGAAGAAGTATGCACAGAAAAAGAAAAGAAAACTGCGAAGAAGAATGCCACGAAGAAGAAGAATGCAAAGAATGCATAGAAAAAAGAATGCAAAGAAGAATGCTCAGAATAAGAATGCAAAGAAGGATGCAAAGAAAAGGAAGACAAATGCCAAGAAGAAGAAGAATGTAGAGTATAAGAAGAATGAGAAGAATACGAAGAATGCAAAGAAGAAGAAGAAGAAGAAGAAGAAGAAGAAGAAGAAGAAGAAGAAGAAGAAGAAGAAGAAGAAGAAGAAGAAGAAGCAAGAGCAACAACAACAACAACAACAACAACAACAACAACAACAACAACAAGCAGACGAGGAATGCAAATAAGATGAGGAAGGCTAATGCAAAGAAGAATGCTGAAAATGCAAAAAAAACACAAAAAAACACATGAATACTGATTCCATTAACCTTGAAATAAAAAAATAAGATAAAAGATAACATCAATTAAAAAAAAGAAATACAGACAGACAGACCAACAGACAGACAGGGACAGAGAGACAGGTAAACAGACAAATGGACATAGACAGGGAAATAGAGAGGAATACTCAGTGACCGACAGACATAATAGGCAAATAGAGTGAGATTTGATTGATTGATTTGATTTGATTTGATTTGATTTATTCTTTTATATCGAGGATAATGGAATAAGCACTCTCTCAGAGAGTGAGTGACAGAGAGAGAGAGAGAGAGAGAGAGAGAGAGAGAGAGAGAGAGAGAGAGAGAGAGAGAGAGAGAGAGAGAAGAGAGAGAGAGAGAGAGAGAGAGAGAGAGAAAGAGATTATTATTATCATTATTATTCAGAGAGACAGACAGACAGACACTGACACTGACACAGTTTTATTGTCCATACAGCATTACAGCCCTGTAGACAAGGAGGAATAACAGAAAGGAGACAGAGAGACAGACAGACAGACAGACAGAAACAGAGAGACAGAGAGACTAGACAGACAGGCAAACAGACAGAAACAGAGAGACAGAGCAGAGCAGAACAGAAAAGCTCATAGTGCTATTATTACTCCACGGATGACTATCACTCTCTTGGAGGTGCACAGTCGGTTAGTCACCGGGTCAATATTGACCCTGCTACCCGCTACCACTTAAGGCGATTGCCAGTCGCTCAGGTGCCGAGAAATAAATATCTCCCTTCCTCCCCCACCTCCCCTCCTATGCCCCTATCTGTCTTTCTGTTAGTCTGTTTGTAGGTCTGTTTGTAGGTCTGTCTATTGGTCTGTCTGTAGTTTCCTCTGTCTGATGGTCCCTCTGTATACATGTCTGAGATAAAATAAACGGAAAAAGTATGTCTGATTGTCTCTGTATTTTTTGTTTTTTATCTGTGATTTTTGTTATTTTTTGTTTTCTTTCTTTCTTTCGTTTGGGTTTTTTTGTGGGTTTTTTGTGTCTCTTTCTTTCTTTTTTCTTTCTTTCTTTCTTTCTGTCTGTCTGTCTGTCTGCCTGTCTTTCTTTCTTATATTTCGTCCTTTCTTTCCTTTTTTATCTTTCTTTATTTTCATTTTGTTTTCTTTCCTTTTTCATATATAATTTTTCTTCTTTCTTTGTTTCTTTTTGTTTTTCTTTTCTTTTCTATTTTTTTTCTTTCTTGGTGTATTCTTTATTTCTTTCTTTTTACTTTTTTGTTTTATTCATTTTTATTTTTTATTTTCTTGAATTTATTTTCCTAACTTTTTTCTGTTTTTTTTTCTTTCTTCGTTTCTTTCTTAATTTCCTTACTTCTTTAGTTTTTTGATAATTTGGGTCAACTCTCCTCTCTCTCTCTCTCTCTCTCTCTCTCTCTCTCATCTCTCTCTCTCTCTCTCTCTCTCTCTCTCTCTCTCTCTCTCTAACTGCTTGCATTTTTCTCACTCACACAAGTACACAGGTGACATGATTATAGATAGACACACGAAGACACAGTTATAGATATAGCAACAGGCGGAGAGAAAGAAATGCACGCACATAGATACAGGCATATACAAAAACGCAAATCATTCAGTTCATCGTTGATTTGTGTTGAGAGAGAGAGACAGAGACAGAGACATAGAGACACACAGAGACACACAGAGAGACACACAGAGAGAGGAGAGAGACAGACAAAGAGATACAGACCGAAGAGAGACAGACAGACAGACAAAGAAAGAGAGACAGACAGACAGAGAGATTGATGGATAGAGACATATAATATATAAGAGAGAGGGAAGGAGGAAGAGAGACAGAGAGTGCGTGTGTCTGTGAGTGACAGAGAGACAGATACAAACATGCAGACAAAGAACTAGTTACAACAGACTGACAAACAAAACAAGACAGACGGCAAAAAAACCCAAACACAGGCAATACAAGAAAAAGTCAACCCCAAACGAACCTCCCATACAACTCTCATACACACCCCAAACCACACACCCCCTTACACCCCCCTAAACACTCACAATGACAAAATCGTTGTCATCAAAGCCGTCATCTTCATCCTCATCGATCTGAAACTTGGGATGAATTTATAGCTGCCTCGTTTGGATCTGCTACTGCTGCTGTTACTGCTGTTACTGCTGCTGTTTCTGCTGCTGTTGTTGCTGCCTTCATACCTGAAGAACTTGGGCCCTGCCCGGGGGGTTAAGAGCCCGGTCAGGCTGTCCTTTGTCGCTGCTGAAATGCCCGCGGGTTGAGCAGCGTCTGAGGTCAGTTTCTTGGCCATAGCGGGTCTGACGACGAATGCAGAAAAAATTGCACTCCTACCCTCCTAAAGAAAAAAATGTCCCGACGTTTTCCTTGATACGAGAGGAGAAAAAAAGCGGTTGGATTCACTTAGACGAAAGTGGGAGATTATTGGAGTGACGTTGTCAAAGACAAAGAATAACGTTGACAAGTGTGACGTCTGTTTTTTGTGTGTTTAGGATGACAAAACCCTGACGACACTAGTGACGTCACCAAGGCTTGAAGAATGATGTCGTTTAGCAGTAACCATGGCGGGAGATGGTTGAGAAGGTCGATGTCTTTCAGAAACAGGACGTAGCTGATTGTGACGATTGACGAGATCGTTGACGCAATTTTTTTTTCAGACCTCGATGACGTTTACAAAAAAATAACGCCAGCAAATATTGGAAGGTAGCTTTGACGACAACTCTGACATCACCAAGGTAGAATCCCTGACACTGAGAAAGATGAAGATGACAGTAAAATAGAGGACTGGAATGTCAAAATATTGTTTGTGTCACTGGTGGTTAAACTTGGCTCAAAGCGGTTGGGTAATAACAACTTATATATACTGTGAAAATGAGACAGGAGTTAATGTTTTTTTTCGCTGTTACAGAATTCTAGATTGGTGATGTTCAAGGCTTTGGCATCATGGTTGACCGTGTTCTCCGGAATGGTTAACAGTCGGTGCTGACAAAGCTCTTTGAAGACTTTCCAATAATATTCTGGATCTTTCAAACGTCTTTTGGCTGCTGTAATTATCCGGTCATTTTGCCGTTTGTCTCGTTTCTTATGACGCAGCTTTGAGTTGTAGTGGGTTGTTACTGTTGGTAAAGTTTTGCACACCTTTTTTCGTGCAGTTGGTTAATACAGTTTTGCACAATTGTTATAGGTTTTTTTATTGGATAGTCTGTTGTTAAAATCTTTATGGTTGTTGGCATAAAGTCCGCCTCAGGTTAATAGTCTTTGTTCATTTTTTTTCTTTTTATTTCCTTTCTTCTTTTTTTTCTTTCCTTTCTTTTCTCCCCTTCCTTCCGTCTTTTTTTCTTCCTGTTTTTTGGCTCTTTTTCCTTTCTTTTTTTCTTCTTCCTTTTTTTTCTTTCTTTCTTTCTGGCTGTTTGCCTGTCTGCCTTTCTTTCTTTCCTTCTCTCCTTCTGTCTTTCCTTCTTTCTTTTTCTGTCTCTTTCTTTGAATTTGTCTCTGTATATCAGCTGAATAATAATTATATATACATTGCTGCGAATAACTGTCACAACGAATATTTTTTTAGGAAGAAGGTGAAAACGTTTTTGTGTATATGATGTACAGGATATTCACGTTGTCTCTTTCAAACACCTCAAACACCTTAGTAGGTTCCATCTTGACAATACTGATCAAAGTATATCGCAGTGAATAAAATGGTATTCTTCAGTTGTTCAGTTTTTGTTAAACATCCCATGTGCCGCGATCCTAATCACTGAGGGTAGAGACATGTAGATAACAGTCGTAACAAAAATTGCAACACCTGTATAGGATTTCGTTATATATATATATATATAATATATATATATATATATATATATATATATATAATATATATATATATATATATATATATATTAAAGTGGAAGAAAACAAGTGCGGGTAGCCAGTGACAACTTCTTCATCATTATAAAATTGATTTGTTTTTAAAAAAAAAATGGGGGGGGGGGGGTGGGGGGGGGGGGGGGGAAATCCACAATAAGATTAAATCTTTCAAAAAGAAGCATTTGAAGACTTATTGAGTAAGGATCCCATCTGTATGTGTGTGTGTGTGTGTGTGTGTGTGTGTGTGTGTGTGTGTGTGTGTGATACTAGTAAAGAGCGCCCATTAGGGGTCTCCACTATGACGTTCACTCAAGGGACATCACCACCCCCCTCTCCCTGACATTATCATAATTACTCAAATTTGTTTCCTTAAAACTATCTCAACTGAAACCATAATCAAAAGTCCTGTATGCAAACGCATGTTAATTTCCTACATGTAAAATTATAATGAAATTATTTTTTTGTTGTTTCCAATAAATACACGTGGACATTCATGGTGATAAATAATTTTGCTATTATGATTCAGATGTATACCCTATCCACTTATCGCAGAATATTAGGCCGGTAGTATTTATGACAATACCATTACCCAGAATCCACCTAGCTACATTGGAAAGAATGGGTTCCACTATGTTTTACCTATTCAAGACGCAGACTGCTTTGAAAAAAGCACAACAAAAACAAAAACAAAAAGAAACCTCAGCACAGTTCCAAAGCAACGACTCAAAGAGTCAAAGAAAAAGAAAATGAAAAATAAAAAAAAATATTTCACAAACCGTGAAGAATCGTGTATTCTGTAACCACCGTAAACTTCTTACACAAACAACACAACAACAAAAACAAAACCCGTCACACCATTTACGCAGCACATCAGACAAAAACCCACATCCGACAAAAAAAAAAAAAAACACCACCTAAAATTCCAAAAAGTTCTACAAAGACAATCAAAGGACAACCACAACGGCCACGTCCAAGAACCGAACTAATATGAGAATAGGTCAAGAAATTGACCCTCTATAATAAGACGGGTGCACATACAGAGAAAGAAGAAGAAGAGAGAGAGAGGTGGGAGAGGGGGACAAAGGAAGGAGGGAGAGAGGGGGAAGGTGAGGGTAGATTGTATCGGTGTTACTCCTTGTACAAGCGATCTCAATATAAGCTGCCATTTGGTTGGGTACAATATGTCCACACACAGAGAGATATAATACTTCAGTTATGTAGAACGGAAGGCTTGTGCTGGTGGAGTCTTGTATGCGAGTTCGTGATCGATTTTTAGAGTTTTGTAAAGTGTCTACTAGTCATAGGGTTTTTTGGATCTGATGTTTTTTAGTTCTGGGAATGTGGTGGGTGGTGGGTGGGTGTGGGGTTCGGTGAGTGGGAGTGTGGGGTGTTGAATGTTGTGTGTGTGTGGTGTGTGTGTGTGTGTGTGTGTGTGTTGTGTGTGTGTGTGTGTGTGTGTTCGATTTGACGTCTACCCACGATAGGTGATTTGAGAAAGTTATGTGTGTGTGTGTGTTATTGTGTGTGTGTGTGGATGTTGTGTTGTGTTGTGTGTGTGTGTGTGTGTGTGGTGTGTGTTGTGTGTGTGTGTGTGTGTGTGTGTGTGTGTGTGTGTGTGTGTGTTGCGTGCGTGCGTGCGGGGGTGGGGGAGGGTGGTGGGCGTTGTATGGGTGGTATGGTGGGTTTGTGCGTGTGTGTGTGCATTTGACGTGCGTTTGTGCGTGAATGCGCGCGCGCGCTTGTGTGTATGTGTAAGTGTCAAGTCAATACTGTCATTACCCACCATTTATCAATGAACTTCACCTTGACTAAAGGATTCTCAAAATGCCTCTGACCACTCACAAAAGAATCAAGTTACAGAATAGAAAAACAAGCATAACCAAAAGTAGACCTTTTAATCACAAATACTTTAGAGCATTCATTTTCTCTAAAGAAATGGTTTGAATAAATGAGTGCCAATGTAAAGGTAAAAGGGTAACGGGTAAAGGTAAAGGTGTCCCATAACCCATGTGGTCGTAGGGAAGCAAGGCATCAGAGACCTCAGTTTCTCTAGGGGCCAGCATAATAAGGGCGGCGCCCATCTCATCTCTCTGGCTACTTTACTTTCCATGACCCTAAAGAAGGCAGGTACCCATTTAAACCTAGGTGAGCTGGGTGACTGTACTTAAGCCAAAGGCGCACAAACGGTCACCCATCCACTTGGTAACTACACTCAATGCTGTTTAACCTTAGCTTGAGGAAAGCGAATGCTCTGACCACTGAGCTATCCCGTCCCTCTCATGTAAAGGTATTTCGTGAAAAACACAAGATCCAAACGTCACCCTTTAACCTCGGTAAGACAGCTCCTAAAACAAACGGATGATAACAAGGTCATGAAACTCGCTGCCGACAGTAAAAGGGAAAAGTAAGAAAACATCGTCTAGTCGAGCGTAAAAGAAGTGCAGACGGCACGAAGGGTGACGTTTTCATATTGTGCCTTTCACCTGTATCAGAAATCTTGCCCAGGGTAATTTTCGACGATTCTGTTTTTGTCAGTAGACTGTAGTACCTCATGTTATATGGCTATGATAAGAGTATAATCAGGTCCCCTGATATGAAAAACACACAGGCACAGGCACGTATGCACACACACACATACACACACACACACACACACACACACACACACACACACACACACACACACACACACACACATATGTATATATAAATATAAAATATATATTATATATATATATATATATATATATATATATATATATATATATATATATACGGCACGTATGCACAAACAAACACACACACACACACACACACACACACACACACACACACACACACACACACGTACGGGCACGTATGCACAAACACAAACATGCACACACACACACACACACACACACACACACACACACACACACACACACACACACACACACACACACACACACACACACACTATATAAAAAGTTCATGTTGTTTGCGGCCATTTTGAAAAAAAAAAACTTATCTGTTTTAGATTTAATGCCAATTACCAAATCTTTTTTTTTACAAAGCACAACTTTTTTCTTTCAAAACCCAGCAGAACATTTCATCTACACTTACTATTCTTCCCCATTCTGCTTTCAAAATAATTCTAACAAAAATATAAAAACGCCGGGGGGGGGGGGGGGGGGGGGGGGGGGGGGGGGGGGGGGGGGGGGGGGGGGGGGGGGGGGGGGGGGGGGGGGGGGGGGGGGGGTATTTACATGAGGGGGTGGGAGTGGGCTCTGACTTGACTGGGTGCCGTGTCATGAATGACATAGCACTTGTAATGAGAAAGTGGATGAGATCCGCGATAGCGCAGAGGTCGGTAGTTGGTTTTTCCCTGATGCAGGCGATAGTATTGTGTCTAACATCAACACGGGAACTTGGGGGCTTCCGATCACCTGGTACTAATCCCCAAGCCTATTAATTCTACAACTCTGTTTGTCTTGTCTGTCTGTCCTGTCTGTCTCTGTCTGTCTTCTGTCTGCGTCTGTCTGTCTGTCTGCTCTGTCTCTCTCTCTCTCTCTCTCTCCTCTCTCTCTCCCTCTCTCCTCTCCCTCTCTCTCCCCTCTCTCTCTCACTCTCTCTCTCCCCTCTCCTCTCTCCTCTCCTCTCTCTCTCTCTCTCTCTGTTTCTCGGAAAGATACACACACAAAGAATCTAAAGAAGAGAGAGAGAGAAGAGAGAGAGAGAGAGAGAGAGAGAGAGAGAGAGAGAGAGAGAGAGAGAGAGAGAGAGAGATTTTTTTTTTATTTGATTTGATTTATTCTTTTATATTGAGGATAATGGAATAAGCACTCTTGTGCTTTTTTACATCCAGTCCCCGTGTGTATGCAATTTTGTAAATATCATCTGTTCCCACCGGCACACGATGGCCTACTCTTACGAACAGAGGAACAGGATTTAACGTGTGCGCAAGATGTTCTGTGTGTGTTCGCACACGGGGCCTCGGTTTAAAATCTCATCCAAAGGATTTTTGGGGAGAGTGGAGTCAGCACTGATGTTAACTCCAGGAGAAAAATCTCCTCGACCGGAATCGAAACCGGGTCGTCAAATTGCCAGCGCAATGTTCTGACCACTGGGCTACAGAGAGAGAGAGAGAGAGAGAGAGAGAGAGAGAGAGAGAGAGAGAGAGAGAGAGAGAGAGAGAGAGAGAGAGAGAGAGAGAGAAGAGAGAGAGAGAGAACTGCAAAAGAACAAAACATTAAAAAAAATCCAACAAAGAGAAACAGGTGACACCCTTTATCAGTGTTTAAGCAGCTGCTCTATAAGTGCCCAGGAGGCCCACACAACACAGTACAGTAGAATGGGGCACCATCCTCATCATCATTATCATCATTACACTTATCGTCATCGTCGTCGTCGCCGTCGTGGTCGTCATCGTCATCGTCGTTGTTGTCGTCGTTGTTGTCGTAATCGTCGTCGTCGTAATCATGATCATCATGATCATCATCATAATCATCATTATGATGATGATCATCTCTCTCTCTCTCTCTCTCTCTCTCTCTCTCTCCCTCTCTTTTCTCTCTCTCTCTCCTCTCTCTCTCTCTCTCTCTCTCTCTCATATATATATTTCTTTTAAAATGAAGTTTATTGATGACATGAGCGCGAAATTTGTGTGTGTGTGTGTGTGTGTGTGGTGAGTGTGTTTGGGTGTTGTGTGTGTGTGTGGGGGGGGGTGGATAATTGTTTTTATTTGTCGTCTCCCCTTGTATTAAAATATTATGATTTGCATGACTTTTTGTTGTTGTTGTTGATGGGTCCTACCTTAAGTTTTTGATGTCTTGTTCTTGTTTATTTTCTTGTTTAACTTTGCTGCTTGCTTTTGTTTTCTTCTTTTTTATATGAAGTATGAATGTAAAAGAAAGGATAATATTGTCACCTGATATGATTGTTTGACTTGTATCATTTTTCTTTTTTCTATGACTAAATTTTTTTTTTTTTTTTTTTTTTTAAAAAAAAAAAACACAAAAAACCTACCACCTCAAGTACATGTGCGCCTGCGGATATGTGCTTATAAATATAAGTGTGAGTAAGTGGTGTGTGTGTGTGTGTGTGTGTGTGTGTGTGTGTGTGTGTGTGTGTGTGTGTGTGTGTGTATGTGTGTGTGTGCATTTGTGTGTGTGTGTGAGTGATTTGTATGTGCATTTGCCTGCGAGCGTGCATGCGCGAGTGAGTTGTATGTATGTATGTATGTATGTATGTATGTATGTATGTATGTATGTATGTATGAATGTATGAATGTATGTATGTGTGTGTGTGTGTGTGTGTGTGTGTGTTGTGTGTGTGTGTGTGTG
>CM060332.1:52143981-52146481 GCA_030674155.1 Stramonita haemastoma | reverse complement strand
AGCTTCAGTACAGTCCCCCAGTACATCCAGGTGTCAATGGTACCTGCCCTCTTCAGGATCAGGGAAGGTAAAGCAGCGAGGGAGAGGAGATAGCGCTGCCCTCAACATGCTGGCCCCTAGAGAAGCTGAGGTCTCTGATGCATCGCTCCCCTATGACCACATAGGTTATGGGACACCTTTACCTTTTTATCTTTTACCTTTTGCCGACCATCAGGATAGTTACAGTCGGGATCATTGTCCTTACGTGTTCTCTCTATATGCGTTGGGAAAAATTAGTTTTCAGCTAACGGTGTTAGACGCAGAGTAGAGACAACAAGAAAACAAACAACAAAAAACCCACACTGGAAATGGTGTTACCAGTGTTAGGTTCAAATGTGACTAGAAATGACTAGATATGGTGTTGTTGTTGTGCGTTCCCAAGCTTAACACTCTTGGGGTCACCCAGAAAATATACTATGACTCACTCATCCATCCTATCTGGGAATCACTTTGAGATTGAAATTGCACACTGAGTGAGAAGTTTGCATGTATGACTGTTTTCAAGTACCTCTCCATAGAGACAGCTATACTCAGCCTTCAGATGATACTAGATATTATTATTTACCCATTCATATCATGGTTTCATCTCCGACATCAAAATATGGCTATCTTCATGGTTTGTAGAAAAACGGTTGCATAACACAAATCTCACCATTACTGAACCTTAGAGCTCTAGCTGAGGAACAAAAAAATCATACCATTTTAAATAAAAAACACAGCCCTGCAGAGTGAAAGCTTATTACTGTCTGAAAAATCATTTCAATTTAAGAAAAAAGGTGAAGACAGTACCTTTCTCTGGGCATCTCAGAAGGTTGCAGGGACTCAAAAGAACAGGCTTGTGATGTTTGTACTTCAACCACACCCTAACTAGCTACCTTGCCTGATTTGACAAACAAAGAAAACTGCAGTTACATAGTGGTTTACACCTTTTTTTCCCTACAGCAGAAAATCAAAAACAACCCTAAGCTAAAAACCTAGCCAGCTCCCTAAATCACTTTCATTACTGCAGTCTGCTTCCAAATTTGACAACAACCAGGCATTACCCACCACGTGACCGATTTGGACCTATCGGGTCCATTTGTTAGCGACCCGCGCATGCGTAGCGGTGAACTATTGGCAGACGATGCATGGCCTTTTGCACCTTCAGATTGCGAGAGGTCGGTCAATTTGGCTGAGCTGTTGTGCTTGATTAGAATCGCCGGTGTAATCTGAGGTCTGTAATTATGATTAAGGGGTAGCCGAGCGTGCACGCTCTCTCTGTCTCTCTCTGTTTCTGTCTCTCTCTGTCTCTCTCTGTCTCTGTCTCTCTGTCTCTCTGCCTCTCTGCCTCTTATTCTGTCTGTCTGTCTGTATGTCTGTTTCTGTGTGTCTCTGTGTCTCTCTGTGTCTCTCTGTGTCTCGGTCTCTGTCTGTTTCTGTGTCTCTCTGTCTCTGTCTCTGTATCCGTCTCTGTCTGTCTGTCTGTCTGTCTGTCTGTCTGTTTCTGTGTCTCTCTGTGTCTCTTTGTTTCTCTGTTTCTCTGTCTCTGTCTCTGTCCCTGTCTCTCTCTCTGTCTCTGTCTGTCTGTCTGTCTGTCTGTCTCCTCTACTGTACTGTACTCCAACTCTTATTTCTATATGTTTGTCTGTCTTTAGGGTCAGGGAAGGTAAAGCAGCGAGGGAGAGATGGGCGCCGCCCTAAATATACTAAGCCCTAGAGAAGCTGAGGTCTCTTGATGCCTCGCTCCCCTACGACCGCATAGGTTATGGGACACCTTTACCTTTCTAGCTTTCTAATCAGGGCAAGGGCCAGATAAAAAAAGATAATGTGAAGGCTTATCTGCTCACTCACTCACTCACTCCCATGTCCCAAAGGACGTAGGGGGGACATGAGAGAAGACGCAACAGAGATCTTTTTCCATGCTTCACGATCCTGTGTGGCTAGTAGGAGGTGTTGTAGGGGTTGGGCGGTCCAGTCTTTGATGTTGTCAACCCATGATTTCTTTTGGCGGCCTCTTCTTCTCTTGCCCTCGACTGTTCCTTGCAGGATGGTTTTTGCTAGGGTGTTGTGTCTTGTGGTGTGACCAAACCACATCAGCTTTCTCCTCTTTATGGTGGAGAGCAAAGGCTCTTGGGGGCCCACACGCTTTTTGATTTCTTCTTTCACATAGTTATTGGTCTTGTGTTCTTTGTATGATATTTTGAGAAGTCTTCTGTGGCACTTGTTCTCGAATGCTTGGATTCTCCTCTCTAACTCTGCTGTCAGAGTCCATGATTCACAGCCATATAGGAGGATAGATATCACGAGGGATTTGTAAAGGTGGTATTTGGTGCTGAAGCTGATGTTGTTGCTTCTGATGATCTTCTCGAGTCTGACTAGAGCAGATGTTGCTGTTGCAATGCGAGCTTTCACTTCATTGTTTGATGTGCCATCTTTTGTTAGGATGGAGCCTAAGTATTTGAATTGGCTCACCTCTTCTAGT
>CM060332.1:52128981-52133981 GCA_030674155.1 Stramonita haemastoma | reverse complement strand
GGTTTTCATTTTGTAACAGTATAAACCCAATATCAGAGCTATTTCCTCAATTGGGAAAAAAAAAAAACAATCACTGTGAAGGGAATGGGTAGGTAGTAATGTAGTGACTGCAGTGTTTGCAGGAAAGTAAATGGTACTATTCCTATCTAGATGCATAATGGCAGTTAGATACTGTGTCATGAATTGAATTCTTGTACTGTTTTATGGTAATAAGACACTGCTGTAATCACCAAAATGGCGTCTGTGAGTATGTGAGATTGTCTCTTCTATATCCTCCAAATATACAGCTATAATTAAGCCATCATAACCGTTACATGGTGTCAGAAGTCTTCTAACAACTTCTTCTAACAAGTTATCAATATATTTTGACGGACATGGCAAAATTTAGCCCACCAGAGAATTTTGATTTCTCCAGACCAACCATGTGGCCAGAGTGGAGAGAACGTTTTGTAAGGTACCGTACTGCCACCAAGCTGAAAGCAGAGGCGGGCGATGTACAAGTCAGCTGTCTTATTTATGCTATGGGCAGGGAGGCTGACAAGATATTTTCTTCATTTACGTTCCAGCCACATGGTGATGATGAGCCGGACCCAAGAGAAAATTTTGATATTGTTTTGGGGAAATTTGACGCACATTTTATCCCCAAACGCAACGTCATCCATGAGAGGGCCAAATTTTATAGTCGGCAGCAGCAGCCTGGGGAATCTGTGGAGCAGTTCCTCAGAGTGTTGCATGATCTGGCTGCGACATGCAATTTTGGCACCAGGGAAGAGGAAGACATCCGAGACAGACTTGTCATTGGCTTGCTTGACACTGAAGTCTCACAGAAGCTCCAGCTGGAAGCAGACCTGACCCTACAGACAGCAGTCGACACAGCCCGACATTATGAGCTGGTAAAGGCCCAACTGCAAGACCAGCGCAGCAAAGCAGTCGAAGCAGTGAGGGGGCATCCATTCCCACGGCACTCACGCGGACGAGGAGCACGTGATGTTGGACAGAAAGACAGCCACCACACAAAGAGACAGCAACAGTGTGGAAAATGCGGACACCAACATGACCGGGACAGATGTCCTGCGAAGGGCAAACGATGTAGAAAATGCCAAAAATTAAATCATTTCTCATCAGTTTGCAGATCCAGAGACGTCCACGGCATCAGCAACAGTGCAGGAATTGACATGAGTCAAGAAACATATAGCTTAGGATCTATTCAGCAGATTGGCGAAACATCATCCTCAGAGGGTCCCTGGAGAGTGACACTGGACTTATGTGGCCAAGCTGCCACTTTCAAGATCGACACAGGAGCAGATGTCTCTGTCATCTCCAAGGCCACCTACAACTCCCTGAGCCCAAAGCCCAAACTGAAGAAATCTACGACCATTCTTCGTGGCCCAGGGGGAATCATTACGAATGAAGGAGAGTTTTCAGCCACTATTCAACGGCGCAGCAAATCCTACAACATGAGATGCTTTGTCGTCAACATGGACACCGACAACTTACTCAGTAGAGAGGCTGCTACACATCTGGAACTGGTCCAGCGTTTGGACTCCATTGATCCAGAAGACCCCCTGTATGCACAGCTGAACAAAGAACCAGTTCAATGCAATCCTGTGCACATCACGATGAAGGAGGGACACAGACCGTACGCCATCACTGCTGCCAGACGCGTGCCTATTCCTCTCATGCAGAAGGTAAAAGAGGAGCTGCAGAGAATGGAAGACGCTGGAATCATTCAGAGCATCCAGGAACCAACAGACTGGTGTGCAGGGATGGTTCCTGTACTGAAAAAGGATGGGTCTGTCAGAATCTGTACAGACTTCAAGCAGCTAAACAAAGCTGTCAAGAGGGAGAGATATGTCCTACCTACAATAGAGGATATCCTCCACAAGCTGAAAAATGCCACAGTCTTCAGCAAGTTGGATGCAACATCAGGGTTTTTTCAACTACCCTTGGACGAGGAATCCAGGAAACTGACCGCCTTCATTACGCCATTCGGGAGGTACATCTACAATCGTCTGCCTCAGGGGATCACATCAGCCCCAGAAATCTTCCAACGCACAGTAGAGCAACTCTTGAATGACCAGCCCAACACAGTATGTTTCTTTGATGACATCCTCGTCTTCAGTGAAGACAGAGAGAGCCACAGCAGTCACTTGGAATCTGCAGAGAAGAAACTGAGAAGCGTTGGACTGAAATTGAACCGCCAAAAATGTGAGTTCATCAAAGAGGAGATAGAGTTCCTGGGTTACCTCATCAGTGGAGATGGAATCCGCATAGACCCTTCTAAAACGGACGCTGTTGTTGGAATGCCAGACCCAACAAATGTCACGGAGCTGAGGCGATTCATGGGGATGGTCAATTTCCTAGGACGTCACCTCCCCAATCTGTCCACAACAATGCATCCTCTGACGCAACTTCTGGAAAAGGACAAAGCTTGGGTGTGGGGCCCACCACAAGCTGATGCGCTTAAACGGATCAAAGACCTGATAACGACTGCGCCAACCCTTGCGTTTTATGATCCGTCAAAGCCAACAACTGTCAGTTCTGATGCCAGCAGCTACGGCATGGGAGGAGTGCTCCTCCAGGACCAGGGAGATGGCACCCAGCGACCAGTGGCCTACTGTTCAAGAACGCTGACAGCAACAGAAAAGAATTATGCCCAGATAGAGAAAGAATGCCTGGCTGCAGTATGGTCATGTGAGAGATTTGACCGGTATCTGGTTGGATTGCCAACGTTTGCATTAGAAACTGACCACAAGCCTCTAGTTCCCCTGGTGAACACAAAGGATTTATCGGACACTCCTCTCCGATGCCAACGCATGCTGATGCGCCTTGCTCGCTTCAACGTTGTTGCCCACTACACGCAGAGCAAGAACATGTTTGTGGCTGACACCTTATCAAGGAGTCCACTCAGTTCACAGGGAGAAGGAGCCATGCTGAATGAAATAACAGAGCATGTGGACACCCTCACAGCGGCATGGCCAGCTTCTGATGCCTACCTAGAGAAGGTGCGGAAGGAAACAGAGAAGGATACCAGTTTACAAATAGCACTGGAGTACACCCAAACCGGCTGGCCTCGATACAAGGAGGATGTCAAACTCGGAGCTCGACACCTTTTTGCAATACGAGGACAACTTAGTGTCTGGCAGGGAATCCTCATCAATGGAGACAGGATTGTCATCCCCCTCTCGTTGCAGCAAGGCGTGCTGGAAAGGATCCATGAGGGCCACATGGGGATCCACAAGTGCAGAGAACGAGCACAACACTCCGTTTGGTGGCCCCACATAAGCCAGGACATAAAAGACCATGTTACACATTGTCGGTTCTGCCAGGAGAAGCAACCCTCACAGAGAAAAGAACCGCTTCTTGCTTCTCATCTTCCAGACAGACCATTTCAACGGATTGGTGTCGACATCTGTGAGACCAAGAACACCCACTTCTTGGTTGCGGTCGACTACTATTCCAGATACCTCGACATTGCCCACCTTCCGAACATCTCATCAAAGACAGTCGTATCCAAAATGAAGAATTGGTTCTCCCATCATGGTGTTCCAGAAACAGTGATTTCTGACAATGGGACCCAGTTCACAGCATCTGAATTTAAAGCATTTGCTGCTGACTGGAATTTTCACCATGTCACAACAAGCCCTCACTACCCACAGGCTAATGGTGCTGCTGAGAAAGCAGTTCAGACAGCCAAGAAGCTCCTGAAACAGGACGACGTCTTCAGAGCCCTGCTGGCGTACAGAGCTACCCCTATTCCTGAGCTGGGATACAGCCCAGCTGAGCTGGCATTAGGAAGAAGACTGCGCACAACTCTACCAGTGCACCCCCACACATTGTCTCCCCGGGTGGTTCCCCGCAGAACACTGCAGAGGAGAGACACTGCCTACAAAAGCCAGCAGAAAGTGAACTTTGACCGACGTCATGGTGTCCAGCCACTCTCTGCTCTCCTCCCTGGTGATCCAGTCATCGTGAAATTGGATGGAGAAAAAGGGTGGAAACAACCGGCAGTGGTGGTGGAGCCATGTGCTCAACGTTCCTATCTTCTCAAGACACCGGAAGGAAGTGAGCTGCGACGAAATCGTCGCCACATCAGGCTGCAGAAAGAGCCTGGTGAAGCCTCCAGCACAAGTCCACCTCAGGGTACGGCTGTAGGGCTACACCTTCACCTCCCCCTTCAGTCAGTGCAGCACCTGGACCGTCTCCACTGTCATTTCAGTCCCCAACGGTTGAGCAGCAGCCTTGCGAAGACAACCCATCCACATCAAGGCAGTCTTTACCACCTCAACCTCCAGGGCAAATCTTCACCCGCAGTGGCAGACAAGTCAAGCGACCAACAAGATTTCAGGATTAGTACCTGTTGTGTTGTGCATGGCCTGTCTCCAAAAGGCAACGTGTAGCTAGGTTGCTCTTTTGGTTAGTTAGCTGCCTCTAAGCAACAGTGTAGTTTGGTTGTTTATTTGGCAGAATGTCTGTGTTCTAGTCATGTAGAGAGCAGCAGACTGCTCTGTAGGAAACATGAATGAAAATGACCCATGGCCTGTACAAGTGAGCAGTTGTGTAGTTAGGCTGTATCACTTGTTCATTAAGTAACCGTGTAGCTTGGTTACCATTATAGGACACGTGAGTAGGATATTTCAAGGATGGTTTTCTTTCAATGTATTTTCATATGTATTATTTCTATAAATATGTATTTGTCAATTTTAACAAGAACGCTTTGCTGAAAGAATCATTGGTCATTGCAAACCGAGAGTTTGACATAGACGCTTTGCTGGAAATTCATTGTTTCATGTTTTTATTATCATTGATCAAAAGAAGAAAAAAATAGCATGTTTAAATGCAAGTCATTTCTTTAACTTTAGAGAGGAGATGTGTCATGAATTGAATTCTTGTACTGTTTTATGGTAATAAGACACTGCTGTAATCACCAAAATGGCGTCTGTGAGTATGTGAGATTGTCTCTTCTATATCCTCCAAATATACAGCTATAATTAAGCCAT
>CM060332.1:52121481-52123981 GCA_030674155.1 Stramonita haemastoma | reverse complement strand
CGTTGTTACGCTTGTCATGGCTGTCCACAAGCTCAACCTAACATATTACAACATTGCTTTCACCTAGACATCAGAGAGTGAACTGCTCATAAGTGGCAGTGATTGCTACAGAAAGCTGAGGAGCAGACTGCAAAGTTTACTATGGTGCTCCAACAAATAACGAGACTAGAGATAGCTTTCCTATCGTTTTCTCTGTCTGCCTCTTCGTTTTCCTCTTTGTGATGTTCCCTGTAGAACAGTCCTGATCTTTGTGAGACGCACCAGTGTAATTTAAATTTGTTTTCAATGAAGGCTGAAACATTAAATAGGCCAAAACACCTAGACTAGCTGCCGTGGTTTTTGGCTTGATTTTCAGTTGGTCTATAGATTTTATTCTTTGCCCATTTCATAGAAATGGCGTAAAAGAGAGGATATTTGTTCAATATGAAACACAGTATTACATGAAGGTTCGTTGGTGGTAATGGGTAAATTGTAAGGTTTTCCAGCTTTCTGCAATTGCTGAGAAACTAAGGCATAAATAAGCAGTGTTTACCTATTCTCATAACAGGTGAAAATGTCGTCGATGATTACAAATTATATTATTTAGTTCTTTGCAAGTTAAACGTCTTCGTAGTATATATGTTGAAACTACGATTTAAATCCACGCCAATACCTAACCCATCTCGACGTTAGATTTATAAATAGATACTTTCACCATGGGCCTGAGATGAATTACATTCACATGCTTTCTGTGATACTTAAAAGCAAAACACTTTTCTAAAATTTAGAAGTGTCTATTGTAGCCCTAAGAGTAGATAGAAATTCTTGTGGCCTACCACTGCTGCTAAGAAAAGATAATAGAAAGAGAAGGAAAAGATGTTTGAAATAAATGTGGTAAAAATAAATATAGAGGAAAATACACAGCTAAAGAATCGTTGTGCCTTTTGTTCGAGGATCATTTTTTTATATTAAAAAAGGATGCAAGGGAGATCATAAAGTCTGCAACCAGCCAATGGGTCTCTCTCTCCTCTCTCTCTCTCTCTCTCTCTCTCTCTCTCTCTCTCCTCTCTCTCTCTCTCTCTCTCTCTCTCTCTCTCTCTCTCTCTTTTTAATTTTTTTTTATATTTATTTATTTTATTTTATTTTTATTATTTTTTTTTCTTTAAAGAGGGCTGGATGAAAACAAGCCACCATTGTGCTTAATCTTTTCCCTCAATAAAAATGTTCATTCATTCATTCATTCATTTCTCTCTCTCTCTCTCTCTCTCTCTCTCTCTCTCTCTCTCTCTCTCTCTCTCTCCTCTCTCTCTCTCTCTCTCTCTCTCTCTCTCTCACAATATATCTATCTATCTATCTATCTATCTATCTATCTATCTATCTATCTATCTATCTATATATATATATATATATATATATATATATATATATATATATATATAAATATATATATATATATATATATATATATATATATATATATATATATATATATATATAGTGGAGGATTATCAAGGCACTAGCAGGTCTGCCCTTCAAAGTGGATTAAAAAGATTGTCAATGCTCCCATTATTTTACCAGATGCCACTGCAGAGATTAAAAATAGTCCAAGACTACATAAAACACACAAGATGAAAATCGAACGCTCTTTGCACATAAATCGAGGAAGAAAAAAATCTTTCTAATAAAGCTATCTATTCTCTTTATTTATCCCTTTGTCTGACGACCGTAGGGGTACCCCTGAAGACTCGGCAACCAGTTCCCTCCATTCCTCTCTCTGTTCTGCCTTTCTCAGGGTTTTGTTGAGTTCTAGGCCTGTCCATTCGCAGATATTGTCACCCCACCTCTTTCTTCCTTTCCAGTAAAGCTGTGCATGAAATTATGACCATGAGACAACCAGTGAGTTTACACACATTATGATAATGATATGATATACAATAACAGAATTATATCGAGAAATCTTATTAATTTCAATTTTGTCGAATAAAAAGCACGCGTCGACTGTTCGATAGTAAAAGGGAATATACTGCGGCCATCTTGTTTTTGCCACATACTGCAGTTGTTTCCCTTACACCGTGAAGCCACGGCTGTTCTTACTTTCCACTACCACCCCCTTATTTGTTTTATTTTATGTATTTTATTCTTTCATATCGAGGATAATGGAGTAAGCACTCATGTGCTTTTTTACATCCAGTCTCCGTGTGTATGCAGTTTTTGTAAATCGTGTCATCTGTTCCTACCGGCACACGATGGCCTACTCTTACGAAAAGGGGAACAGGATTTAACGTGTGTGCAAGATGTTCTGTGTGCGTTCACGCACGGAGCCTTGGTTTATAGTCTCATCCGAAGGACTTTTGGGGAGCACTGATGTAATCTCCAGAGGAAAAATCACCTCGACCAGGAATCGAACCCGGGTCATCAAATTGCCATCGCAATGTTGACCACTAGGCTATCCCGTCCCTCCTTCCTCTAGCACCGCACCCCCTTCCCCTCCGCGCCTCCCCACCACCTTTCTCCACTGTCT
>CM060332.1:52101481-52118981 GCA_030674155.1 Stramonita haemastoma | reverse complement strand
CCCCCCCCCCCTCCCCCCTCCCCCCCCCTCTTTCGCAATTTGTACATGTCCAGAATACTAATGGGTTAAAAAAATCTTCGTTCTTCGGCTAGAGTTCCGAGGTTCACCAACGGTGCGATTTTGCGTATGCTACCGTTTCCGTTGACCATGAAGGAAGCTGCTTTATTTAAGAGATGAGACGTACATGAAAACGTGTATGCTGGGGGATAGGGGGGGGGGGGGATATTTCGAAGTCTGCACATTTCCTTTCAAAGTGCGGTACACTATTGGTCAGTAGATGCGGAATCCAACGTTATAAAGATATGGATATAAACTTGAAAAATTTAACTTTTCTACTTTTTAGTTATTTAAAACCAACTCCATGATAAATTAACCACACAGCAAAGATATTTCAGAGTTTGCGCGTTAAGCCTGACAGTGTTGCTAGAGAAACTTCCACGCAACACACACGCACCACAAACGTGTAACCATGAATACGTATTGCCTATTTTATTTTGGGTGGCAGTCAGGGATAGAACGTAGCGTGGGGTACAGCATGGTTCGGTGGTTAGAGCGCTGTTTTCGCGATCTGACGGCCCCGGTTCGAGTCACTGCCGAGTTGCCCGTTCAAGTTGATTTTCCCTGGAGTTTCCGTGATGTCAGTGCCGACTCTACAGCCCCGAAAGACTTTCGGATGAAATTACAAACCGAGTCCTGTGTTCAAACGCACGCAGAACATTTTGCCGGCATGTTATCAAAGGCCGTTTCGCCTTTCGGGAATGCTCATCGTGTAGTAGTGGGGAAATGTTATTGCTTGGCAGATGTCATCTATGAGTGAATTTGAAACACCACGCTCTGTCTGTCTGTCTGTCTGTGTCTGTCTGTCTGTCTGTCTGTCTCTCTCTCTCTCTCTCTCTCTCTCTCTCTCTCTCTCTCTCTCTCTCTCTCTCTCTCTCTCTCTCTCTCCTCTCCCCACACACATACACACAGTCGGCATAGGTATTGCCCATGCTATTTTGGGTGGCGAGTAAAACAGCTCGGTCTGTAGGAAGAAATGCTGTCAAAAAAGTCTGGTTGAACATTTTGATATGGGAGACAGCAAAGAAATTGTTAGACTTGTGGGGTTATATCCTATAGAAGATTTGAAAATACTTTTTTCTTTATAAAAGGGATAGGTTATGACCCAGTTGCGGTATGTGCTTATCAGATTGTGGCCAGCAGCCGTGAACCTTGTGATGAGAGAACGTGAGATGGAAGAGCATTAGTACAGGGGGTCAGTGCCTGTGGTGCCGTCTGTGTGATAGCATAGCATAGCGTCAACTGTCCTTTAGTTCTGTGTGATAGCATAACATAGCATCAACTGTCCTTTAGTTCTGTGTGATAGCATAACATGGTGTCAACTGTCCTTTAGTTCTGTGTGATAGCATAGCATAGCGTCAACTGTCCTTTAGTTCTGTGTGATAGCGTCAACTGTCCTTTAGTTCTGTGTGATAGCATAACTTAGCGTCAACTGTCCTTTAGTTCTGTGTGATAGCATAACGTAGCGTCAGCTGTCCTTTAGTTCTGTGTGATAGCATAACATAGCGTCAACTGTCCTTTAGTTCTGTGTGATAGCATAACATAGCGTCAACTGTCCTTTAGTTCTGTGTGATAGCATAACATAGCGTCAGCTGTCCTTTAGTTCTGTGTGATAGCATAGCATAGCGTCAACTGTCCTTTAGTTCTGTGTGATAGCATAACATAGCGTCAACTGTCCTTTAGTTCTGTGTGATAGCATAACATAGCATAGCGTCAACTGTCCTTTAGTTCTGTGTGATAGCATAGCATAGCGTCAGCTGTCCTTTAGTTCTGTGTGATAGCATAACATAGCCTCAACTGTCCTTTAGTTCTGTGTGATAGCATAACATAGCGTCAACTGTCCTTTAGTTCTGTGTGATAGCATAACATAGCGTCAACTGTCCTTTAGTTCTGTGTGATAGCATAACGTAGCGTCAACTGTCCTTTAGTTCTGTGTGATAGCATAACATAACATAGCGTCAACTGTCCTTTAGTTCTGTGTGATAGCATAACATAGCGTCAACTGTCCTTTAGTTCTGTGTGATAGCATAACATAGCGTCAACTGTCCTTTAGTTCTGTGTGATAGCATAACATAGCGTCAGCTGTCCTTTAGTTCTGTGTGATACCATAACATAGCGTCAACTGTCCTTTAGTTCTGTGTGATAGCATAACATAGCATCAACTAGGCTTTAGTTCTGTTTTGAATCAGGTTCTAGTCCTTTTGGGGTTTTGTTTTGCGGGGGTCTCTTACGAATAGTTATATGTAAACGTATGTTCATTTCTGGAGAGAGGATATTCAACAGTCCCAAGTGCTTGGTTTTCAAGATTGTTTCCCGTTAGGTTTCGCATTAAGGTTCGGTCTGTGTCAAGTCAATCCTTTGGGTGGTGTCTTATTAACAATTCTGATATGTAAACATAGATGTCGTTTGTCTGTGGGTGAGGTAATATACAGTCCCATTGCTCAGTGTTCCAGTTAGTAGGGTTCTGTATTAAGGTTCAACCTCAGCGTCGAGTCAGTCCTTTGGGTGGTGTTTAAGTTATGAGATATAAACCAAAAAATGTGCTCATTTGTCTTTGGGGTACGTAGCTGAGGAGACAGCAGTGTAGTATTTGCAGAAGGAAGTAATGATGTCGCTCTTTGTTTTGGGGTTTTTTTGGTTTTTTTGTTGTTTTTTTGGGGGGGGATCAAATTTTGTTTCTTCATCTTTGGGGAATGCTTCAGCTGCCTTCAGATCACTGGACACCACATTCCTGACTGCTTTGACATCCCTTATTTAAAAAATAATAAGCTTAGTAGCTAAAAAATGTAAACTAAACTAAACTGATAAGATAAAACCTAAACTGACAGAATAAATTGAGATTTAACGTATGTAAATTTAAAGAAAAAAAACTAAAAGGGGTCTTTAGAATAAAAATGGGGATTTAAAATGAAATAAAATCAATAAACCGCTTTTTAAAAAAAAAGCAAAATAAAACAAAATAAGATCTAAAAAAAAATCCCCCCAAAACTAGAATAGAAAAGAAAATTTTAATAATCAGCCCCTCCCCAAAAAACAATCGAACTAAAACTAACATAAACCTTCCCCTTTAGATTCAGACAAGACCCCTCAACAAATACTAATAAAAATTTAGCTAGGGATGAAGGAGCAGTCTCGGTGACAGTGATCCTGGTGTTCCGGAAAGAACATCATCTTTGAAGGCACTGACAATGCTGGGTGAAATTAGTTCTTTTCACAGTGGAGTTTACCCTGACTTTGGGTCTTTTATTGCGCGTTCATTCACTTATTTATTTATTTATTTATTTATTTATTTATTTATTTATTTATTTATTTATTTATTTATTTATTCATTTATTTATTTATTTATGTATTCTTTTATATCGAGGATAATGGAATAAGCACTTAACGTCCAAGGTGAGGAAACCTCATTGCGTGCGACTTGTGATGTGCGAATAACAAGCATCTGCTTCTGGAGTGTTCAGATGTTCAGGATATTAGGCTGTGATGTTACTAACATCAGGATCTGGCGTTACTAACGTTAGGCTGTGGCGTTACTAACATAAGGCTGTGGCGTTACTAACGTAAGGCTGTGGCGTTACTAACATAAGGCTGTGGCGTTACTAACATCAGGTTGTGGCGTTACTAACATAAGGCTGTGGCGTTACTAACATCAGGTTGTGGCGTTACTAACATCAGGATGTGGCGTTACTAACATCAGGCTGTGGTGTTACTAACAATTGGCTTTGGCGGTACTAAATTTAGGCTGTGGCGTTACTAACATCAGGGGGGTGTAGTTATGCTGATCACAAGGCAGTTCTCGGGCAGTTGTTTCCCCTGTACTGGTGCCATCAGCTCGGAACGTCACTTCCATCCTCAACACTTTGGACCCTTCCATCAAGAAGTCACCTCCGAAAGCTTTTCAAGATGTCACCTTCGAAAACTTTTTATCAAGACAGCTCCGAAAACTTTTAATCTTCATGACATTATCGCCGAAAACTTCAAGACGTTACCTCCGAAAACTTTTCATCATCATGACATCTCCGAAGACTTTTCATCATGACATCTCCGTAAACTTTTTAGCAAGAAATCTCCGTAAACTTAAATCTCCGTAAACTTTTCATCAAGAAATCTCCGTAAACTTTTCATCACATCTCCGAAAACTTTATCAAGACATCTCCGAAAAATTTCATCATGACATCGCCGAAAACAAGACATCGCCGAAAACATCAAGACATCGCCGAAAACATCATCAATACATTGCCGAAAACAAGGCATTGCCGAAAACATCGACATTGCCGAAAACATCAAGACGTCGCCGAAAACATCAAGACATCGCCTAAAACTTTACCAAGACGTCACCGCCGAATTTTTCTCGAGACATTTCCGAAAACTTTTCAATATCAAGACGTCACCTCCGAAAACTTTTAATCATCAAAACGTCACCTCCGAAAACTATTTATCATCGAAACGTCACCTAGGGAAACCTTCTCAATACGTCACTTCGGAGACCTTCACTTTCATCATCATGACCTAACTAGTAAGTATATGATTTGGGATATGTATCCCTGCATTTCATCTGACTTTAAAACATGAATAATTTCAGTGTGGTTTGCACACGTGCACATGGTGTGTTCGGATTCTTGTCTTAGGGGTTTGCTAGATAATCTCTCGAAGACTGTAAAGTGTAAAGCTTAGTGAGCTGCTTGTGAGAGGATGCTGGATAAGTGACTTTAGTCTTCAACTGATCTAGGCCTAAGGCAATGAAGAGCCGTCAGAGAAATTTTGATACGCTGTGAATGTGTATGAATTTAGGATAATGTTAAATGTAGTATTACTTTGATAGCAGTTTTTTTTAAATGTTTAATGATCCAGCACTTTTTTCTCGAAGTTTCTTATGAAAAGAATTAATTTACCTTTGCCTTTAACAAAGATGTGTAAAGTTAAACCAGTGCATAGTGTTGAGGTTACACAGTTGTAACAGCTAGATCATGAAACTTTCCTAACTTTGGGTCAACAGTTAGTCACTGTCTGCACTAGAATCAAATGCTAGGAACTTCGCTTTCCCACCCAGACTCGCCTTGTTTCTAGCGACACCTTTATGTCTGGTCACCAGGTGCCATCAGATTCTGGAGAGAACTCTGAAGAAAGCTGGGCCACAGGACGCCCACCTGTCTGTTGCACAGAGGAGACAGGAGGCGTGCTTCAGTCACATCAAGCATCACGGCTGCCTGGCCAAGACTGTTCTGCAGGGGACACTCACTTCAAGGACCATTGACATCCATGAACTGCTGACACCAACCCAGTCAGTGACAGTATCATAAGTCTTCGTTAGGGCGCGATGCATGTCACAGAGCAGGTGAGAACCATGTGTGAGACTAGTCTGTCTCCGTGTGTGTTAGCGTGTGTTTTGTTTTGTGCATTTGTCTCCCATGTCTGTTGTGTCGTGTGCTGGATTGTTTGGTGTGTCTGTTCGTGTGTGTTTTGTTTTGTTTGCATTTTTGTTTCGGTTTGTTTGTCCTTGTGTATATACATGTATGTGTTTGCTTTTTCTGTCTTTGTGTGTTGTTTTTTTGTATTTGTTCTCGTGTGTGTCTGTTTGCCTTTTTTTGTTTGTCCCTGTCCTTTGTCTGTTCACATTTTTCTGGATTTGTCAGCGCGTGTGTGTCTATTTGCTTTATTTCTGTTTTCTCTTCAATCTGTATGTTTTTCTGTTTGCTTTTTTCTGTTTTTGTCTGTCCGTGTGTAATTTTGTCTACGTTTTTGTTTTTGTGTGTGTTGAATGTCTGTTCGCTTTTTTTCTGTGCTTGTGTATGTCTGTCACTGTTTTTGACTCCTCCATTTTAGGAGGGGGAAGTGTTGGGTTGGAATTTATTTTTGGTTTGGTATTTGCTTTTTTTAATATATTTTTTTTTCTTTTTTGGGGGGAGAGGGTGTTGGTTTTGTGTCTTGCTTCAAGTTCTGAGGTTCACCAGTGAGATTCTTGCGAATGCAACTTTTTCCACATCAATTTTGTTGGGCTGTACACAGATTGAAAACCCTACTTTATTATTCTTTTCACAGTATTTTTTTTTAAAATATGGATTTGAAAATATAATCACTCTGCAAAAAGCAATTCATACATGTTTTTCTCGAGCCGACTCATCTGAAATAAATGATCAAATTGAAAGTGTGATAAATTTTGAAAGGATAAAGTATCTATGTCTGGCAGAATCCTCTTAAAAAAATTTAACACACCAAAAACTTCACACTTGCAGACATTTCACAAAACAGTGGCATTTGGCGTGAAAAGATAGTCCTAATTCTGAAAGATTATTCCCAAAGTATTGACCTCTGGTTGTCCTCAATATTGTGAATGCATCTAATTTTTTTTTAAAGTGCTTAAAGTCTAAATATTTTGACAAGTAAAACCTTGTTGAAGGTGGCTTTTGTTTGTGAGTCTTCAGATCTCATCACTGCGGAACACCAGCCCATCTTGAAGACATTCAATGCGGAACATCAGCGGAACACCAGCGAAACACAAGACATCAAAGTTCGGAACACCAGTGCATCTTGATGTTCAGTGCGGAACATCAGCGGAACACCAGTGCATCTTGAAGACATTCAGTGTAGAACATCAGCGGAACACTAGTGCATCTTGAAGACATCAAGCTCGGAACACCAGTGCATCTTGAACACATTCAGTGCGGAACACCAGTGCATATATCTTGATGTTAAGTGCGGAACATTAGCGGAACACCAGCTAATCTTGAAGACATCAAACGTGGAACACCAGAATCAAGAGGACATCCAATCATCGAAGAAAGAACAGGCAACGCCAGTGTGTGTGTGTGGGGGGGGGGGAGCGGGGAGGAGAGAGAGAGAAACTCTGAAATCTAGTGCACTTTCAGGGGGGGGGGAGGAGAGACAGGGAGAGGGAGGGAGAGGGAGGGAGGGAGAGGGAGGGAGGGAGAGGGAGAGGGAGGGAGGGAGAGGGAGGGAGAGGGAGAGAGAGAGAGAGAGAGAGAGAGAGAGAGGGGGGGGGGGGGAGCCATCAGTTCTGACAGACTGTATAACAGAAGGGCATATAACACTAAGTGCAATAATGAACCCCAACAAATTAAATCAAAGTGTAGCAGACTATCTGCATAAACACACACTACAGCAGCAAGTCTTTCCGATAAACGTCATCATTGTCAGACAGCATGCATGTCACACTAGGATTTTTTTAAAGAATGTTTGAGAGAGCGTGCATAAAATCCACCAAAAAAGGTTGGCAAAATTAAAGAATTTTACTATTTTTCAATCTACTAAAAAAAAAAAGCAGACCAGTCCATTTGTGTAAATTATTCCCTTGGTGGTACTCAGTTGACTTCTTTCGAGGTATTGATAAATGTGCAAGGTTTTTTTTTCGTTTTTTTACAATTTTTTAGAATGTGTATTTTTTTGTTATGCAAAGGTTTCTAGAGAATTCAGGTATTGACATAAACATTGAATTAAGGATTGGAAAATGGTTTATCAGGAATGATTTTTTTGTAAGGAAATGTTTAAAAAAGATGCTGATTTTAACTTTCATTGTTTGTAGGACTCGGTGGTCATTGTTTGATTTTTTTTTTAATCACAATTAAAAAATAGTGGTACTCTCCTAGTCCCATGTGGAACTGGCAATTAATTATTTTTTTTTAAAAATAAGATGACTTAAAAAGGAAATAATTTTATGATAATCTGCCCTTTCGTGCATATGCACTTTGCAGTGTTTTGTGGTTAATTTTTTTTTTAAACCCACAAACATTCCGTGATTGGAAAGTAGATAAATCTGTTCCATTACCTGAGTGGTTAATAAGCAGCTAAGTGTTAGACCTAAAAAAAAAGTGGAAAATGAGCAACGTCTTCAATTTTTGTTGAAGTAGAAGTATGTACTGAAAAACCTAGAATTAACAGAGTGGTAGTTTGTATTGTATACATTTTTTTTTTTTTTTGCGGATAATAGAATAAGCACTCGTGTACCTTTATTTTTTTTACTTTTTGTCCCCGTATGCATTCATTTTTTTTGTAAAGTTTGTCATCCGTTCCCACCAGGCACACACTGGCCTACTCTTCTGAAAAGCGGAATAGGTTTTAACGTGTGCGCTGTAAGTTTTATGTACGTTCACACACGGGACCCCGGTTTATGGTTTTACCCGAAGGACTTGTAGGGGTAGGGGAGTCGGCACTGATGTTGACTCCAGAAGAAAAATCCTCTTGAGATTCAAACCCAGGTCACAGTTCTCGTCCCCTTTCCCTACGTGTGTGTGTGTGTGTGTGTGTGTGTGTGTGTGTGTGTGTGTGTGTGTGTGTGTGTGTGTGCGTGTGCGTGCGTGCGTGCGTCGGCGTGGTGTGTGTGTGTTGTGGGTGAACGGGTAGTTATTGGGAGAAGATATCGGGATGCAAGGAAGGGAAAGGGGTATATAGGAGGGATAGGGATGCACATTTAGAGCAGTGGGGATAGAAGAAAAGAGGCGGACTGGTTGTATTCTTAAGGTTTATTTTTGGGCATTGTTTTAATAGATAGAACTGGTCATGAAAACTAATAGAATAGATGCGACTTGTTAAAAATAAAGCTTCGGGGCCGAAATTACTTTTGATATCCAAATTGAAAAGTTATGTGGACACTGAAGTCCATTGCACCGCCGTAGCTGTTGATAGGAATGGAGGCTGATTCAAAATCCTTATGCTATTGCAAGCTACAAGCCCTTGTCTATAGCTACGTACCATTTGTCTATCTGCTATTGTGTCCACATGCATTCTAACATTCAGTCCGACCAAGTGACGGTCAGCCCTTACCCACTACTAACTGTTAACACTAATCCTAACCCTAACACTAATCTCAACCCTAACCCTGGCCCCACATGTGGACACAAAGCAGGTTAAGACAACGGGTATATGCTGACATAATGGCCGAACATTTTCTCTTATGGTTTTGAACTTTTCTGAGAGTAAATGGATAAGCAGAATTTATTCAGATCATGCTCTAAATTTCAGACATATGCGAGCAAGAAAACGATTTACAAAAAATAATTAGTTAAGTACTACTTCTCATAGTATGATTTTCAAAGACATATGCGAACAATAAAACAATTAACAAAATGATTAATCAAGCACTACTTCTGATAGTAAGACGATGATATCGGATTGTACTACTACGGTTTGTAGTAGGACGGACAGGTGTTAGAATTTTAAAGAAATGGATGCTAGGACAGGAGAAGGAGGGGATCTTAAAATGTTGTAGTATCATAGTGATGGGAAAAGATATGTAATGACTCGAGGATGAGGATATGGGAGAAGGGAGTCAATTTCTGATTGGATGTAGGGGTAGGTGGGGAGGAAGGGAGCATTTTAGAAAGTTTATTTAAAAACAAAAGTAGAGGATATTATAGAATGTACAAAGAGTACTCATTCGAAAAGGAAGATGCCTTAGAAAATGTATTTCCAAACCTTAGCTAGGTTAAAAATGCATTTTTGAATAAAGGGGAGAATACTGGGAGATAGCGAAGAAACATTGCAGAAAAGGGGAGGTTATCAGGGGGGTAGAATGATCAGGTTAAGGAGGTGTGGTTGTGTGTGTGTGTGTGTGTTTTTGTGTGTGTGTGTGTGTGTGTGTGTGTGTGTGTGTGTGTGTGTGTTTAATCTATTTTTTTAAAAATCTATTCAATTTGGAGGATAATGGAATAAGAGCACTTGTGTGCTCTATTTTTACATCCAGTTCCCGTGTGATGCAGTTTTGTAAATGTTATCTGTTCCCACCGACGCACAATGGCCTATTCTTTTGAAAAGCGGAACAGTATTTAACTGTGTGCAAGATGGTCTGAGTGCTTTTACACACGGGGCGTCGGTTTATAGTCTCATCCGAAGGACTTTTAGGAGAGTGGAGTCTGCACTGTGTGTGTGTGTGTGTGTGCGTGTGTGTGTGTGTGTGTGTGTGTGTTGTGTGTGTGTGTGTGTGTGTGTGTTGCGGGCAAATCCAAAACACAGTATACAAAAGGCGTGTTCCTCACCAGTGTATTGTACAAAAGCTGCATATCCCTGTTTAAGTTCCCAGTGTGCGTGGATTAATTAAAAATCTTGGCTTATTTTTTTGTCAATGTTTTTTGACAACCTGGCTTAAGAAAAAGCATTGTCTCTCCCCCCCTTTTTGTTATACATTCTAGTATGAGAGAATGTATGCCTCCTATTATATGTGTACAAAGTCGAAGGCATCTTGTATTGTGTGCTGTTACTTATTTCCTTCTTGCCTGTTGCTTTGCCATAGGTCAGGGATATGTCCATTACCCAGGTCATAGCTTCATCTGATCTCTCCTAGAAGTCTTTAGTTAACATTATCAGCACACACGTACTGCCACCTTTTTTTTTTTTGCTTTGCTTTAATCTAAATATGAACAGCGTGTGGGGAGGTTGGAAGCCAGTTTTTTGTGTGTTAAAGATGGATTAAAAAAAAGAATGAGATACAACTGGAAGAAAATGTTTAAAACTATGGTTGTATTGAGAAGACTAAAGTGAAAGAATCGATACCAAATTGTGCTCGTGCTGTCTTTTTTTTTTCACTTTCAGTTGTCTAGTTTTTTGTGATATCATTTGGGCCCATTGGAGCTAATTTTCTGCAACATTATTTTAAATGGTTGAATTCTCGATATTCCGTTGTGGCAGCTTTTGTGGAGGGGGGGGGGGGAAATGTGTTCTAGCAGAACATTACGATAATACAGTGGGTTGTGGGTTTTGTTCACCCTTTACTTTTGTGCTCTCATGAAACGTGGATTGTGTAAAACTAGGAAAAGGTTTAGCACGTTCTTTGTGGTGGTCTTAACTTTTTTTTTTTTCTTTTTTTTACAAGCCATTGAATGAAACACTTGCCTGTATTTGAGGGTTTTTTTTTCTACTGCTTTAAATCACCTTTGTCCAAATAGAAGAAAAACGTGCGGTAATTTTTTCAGCATGGAATGCTGATTGACAGCTAGTTTTGTTTTAAGTACTTGCCTTTTTTTGCCTTTTCTCTTCTTGTCCATCACATCTTCATTTATTTTTGTATTGAGAACATTTAGTAGATTTCCTAGACTTGATCACCAAAGTCTAATGTTCCTTTTATTTTTGCTTTTTTATGAACACAGTTTGAAGTACTGAGCGCAAAGTTGCGCCTTTTTCTTTCCGTTGTCTATTGTAAAATGTGGTATAGCAGTGAACTGCTGTGTTAGCCACTCTAGCTATAGACCATGACTCCAACATGGCCTGGCATTGTTGTTTAGGTCAGTAGTAACTTCAGGGTTTTGCTCCTGCAAAGTTTGCCTGTCCGGGGGCTGTCTGTTCCCCAGCTGAAAGGGGTAGACAGGTGTGTGTGTGTGTGTGTGTGTGTGTGTGTGTGTGTGTGTGTGTGTGTGTGTGTGTGTGTGTGTGTGTTTTTGTGTGTGTGTGTCTTGTGTGTGTGTGTGTCTTTGTGTGTGTGGTGTCTTTGTGCGTGTGTGTCTTTTGTGTGTGTGTGTGTGTGTGTGTGTGTTGTGTGTGTGTGTGTGTGTGTGTGTGTGTGTGTTGTGTGTGTGTGTGTCTTTGTGGTGTCTTTGTGTGTGGGTGTGGTGTGGGGTGTTCAGTGTGTGTGATTGGTATGTGATTTTGTGTGTGTGCGTTTGAGAGATTTGTGTGTGTGTTTATCTTATTTTTTTTGGAGATGATGGAATAAGTATTAGCGTGTGAGTGTGCGTGTGTGTGCGCATGTGTGCGTGGTGTGTGTGTGTGTGTGTTTGTGTGTGTGTATGTGTGTAGATTTGTGCTGCAGGCAAATGCAAAGAATGGTATACAACAGGCATGTCATCAGTGTATTGTACAAAAGCTGCATACTGCTGTTTAAGTTCCCTGTGTGTATAGTTCATAAAAAAATGTTTAAACTTTTATTTTTTCAAATGTCTACATTTTTTACAACCTGGCATTAGAAAAGGCAATCTCCCCCCTACTTTTTTTTAAACACAATCTGGTATAAGATGTCTGCCTTTGTCTGGTATAAAATGTCTGCTTCGTTTTACACTGTGTACACAGTTGAAGGCCTCTTGTATTGTGTGCTGTTACCTTATTTCCTCCTTCCCTGTTGCTTTGCCATAGGTCAGGGACATGTCCATTACCCAGGTCATAGCTTCATCTGCATCTCTCCCAGCAGTCTGTAGTTAACATTATCAGCACACATGTACCGTACTGCCACAGCCTTTTTTGTTGTTGCTTTGATTTAAATCTGATCAGTTGGTGTGGAGGAGGTTGGAACCCCAATTTTTTGTTGTTGAAAAGATTGTTTTTAGAATGAAAAGTATATCTGGAAGAAAATGCTAAAAAAAAAGTGGTCATATAGGCAAGACTAGAGTGAAAGAATTGACATGAGTAAAGTGGAACAATTGACATCAAGGTGTGATCATTGCTGTATACTTTTTGCTTTTCCTTTTTTAGTTGTCCATTTTTTTGGTAATGTTATTTGCATTTGAGCAGGTTTTTCAACTTCATTATAAATGTGTGTATTCTAAAATGAAATTGTGGCTAATGTTGTGAAATGTTCTAGCAGAACACTGTGATAAAACAATGTTGTGGGTTGTTTTTGTTCACCTTTTCTTATGGGATTTTTATCTTATAAAAGCTTGGTTGTGTAAAACGAGCAAATGGTTTAGCGTGTGTGAGGTTTTTAGCATTAACTTGTATTAATTTTTTTTATAAGCCATTCAATGAAACACTTGGTTGTTCTACTTTATGGGGGAGGGTTTTGTTTTTGTTTTTTTGTGTGCTCTAAATCGCGTTGTCCAAATAGAAAATGTGCGTCTCAGCAAGAAATAATAATGGACAGTTTTGTTTAAAGTGATTAACAACTTTTTTTTTTACTTTTCTCTTTTTGTCGATCACATTTGACATTTCGTAGTTTTCCTAGACTTAATCACTAAAACCTGATGTTCAGTTTACATTTTTTTTATGTACGCAATTTGAAATACAGAGAGCAAAGTGATACCATTTCTTTTCCATTCTCAATTGTAAAATGTGGGTAGAGGTTTTTTTTTGTTATTTAACCTTCTATATTGAGGATAATCGAATAAGCACTCGTGGGTTTTTTTTATTTTTTTTTTATTTACATCCAGTCCTTGTGTGTATGCAGTTTTGTATTATGTTAGCTCTGTTAGCCAGTCTAGCTATAGACCATGACTCCATCATAGCTTGGTATTGTTGTGTAGGTCAGTAGTGACTTCAGGGTTCTGCTCATGAAAAGTTTGCCTGTCTGGGGCTGTCTGTTCCCCAGCTGTAAGTGGAATGTGTGTGTGTGTGTGTGTGTGTGTGTGTGTGTGTGTGTGTGTGTGTGTGTGTGTGTGTGTGTGTGTGTGTGTGTGTGTATTCCTGTATTTCGAGAATAATGAATAAGTACTGTTCTTTTTGGTTTTTTTTTACATCCAATCCGTGTGTGTGTGTGGTGTGTGTGTGTGTGTGTGTGTGTGTGTGTGTGTGTGTGTGTTTATTCCTTTATTTAATATGGAATAAGTACTAGTGTACTTTTTTTTTTTTTTTTTTACATCCAATCCTGTGTGTGTGTGTGTGTGTGTGTGTGTGTGTGTTTGTGTTTGTGTTTGTGTTTGTTTTATTATTCATTTCGAGGATAATAGAATAAGTACTTGTGTACTTTTTTTTTACATCCAGTCCCTGTGTGTGTGTGTGTTTGTTGTTTATTATTCCTTATTTTGAGGATAATGTAGTAAGTACTCGTGTACTTTTTACGTCCAATCTCCGTGTGTGTGTGTGTGTGTGTGTGTGTGTTGTGTGTGTGTGTGTGTGTGTGTGTGTGTGTGTGTGTGTGTGTTTGTTTGTTTTGTTCCTTTATTTCAAGGATAATGAAATAAGTACTCGTGTACTTTTTTTTTTTACATCCAATCCCGTATGTGTGTGTGTGTGTGTGTGTGTGTGTGTGTGTGTGTGTGTGTGTGTGTGTGTGTGTGTGTGTGTGTGTGTTATTATTCCTTCATTTTGAGGATAATGGAATAAGTACTCGTGTACTTGGTCGTTTTTTTTTTTTTTACAACCAATTTCGTGTATGTGTGTGTGTGCTTGTGTGTGCGCGCGCGCGCGCGCGTGCGCGCGCGCGTGCGCGTGTGTGTGTGTGTGTGTGTGTGTGTGTAGCTTTGTGCTGCCAGCAAATCCAAAGAATGTTTCACAACCGGCATTGTCATCAGTGCATTGCACTTGAGATGAATTAAAAATGGCTTAGCTTTTATTTTTTTCAAATGTATATTTTTTGTTTACAACTGGCATTAGAAAAGGCGATCTCCCCCCCCTACTTTTTTTAAAACACAATTGGTGTAAGAAAATGTCTGCTTTAGTTTACATTGTGTACACGATTGACGACCTTGGTATTGGTGTGCTCTGTTACCTTATTTCCAGTTTGCCTTTTGCAAAAGGCGTGATCATTGCTGTATACTTTTTCCTTTGCTTTTTTCAGTTCACTTTTTTGGGTAATATGTTATCTGCATTTGAGCTAAGGTTTTTTCAACTTCATTATAAATGTGTGTATTCTAAAATTAAATTGTGGTGAATGTTGTGAAATGTTCTAGCAGAACACTGTGATAATACAGTGTGGTGTGGGTTGTAGTTTTGTTCAGTCTTTCTTATGGGTTTATCTGGTAAAAGCTGGGTTGTGTAAAACTAGCAAATGGTTTTGTGTGTGTGGTTTTTAGTATTGTTTTTTTTTTAACAAGCTGTTGAATGAAACACTAGGTTGTACTACTTTATGGAGGTAGCGGGGTTTTTTTGCTCTAAATTGCATTGTCCAAATAAAAACGTACATCTCAAGGAGAAATGATAATGGACAGTTTTGTAAAATATATATATAATATTTTTTTACTTTGTTTTTGTCATCACATTTGATAATTCGCAGTTTTCCTAGACTTGATCACTAAAACCTGATGTTCCACTGGTTTTTTAATTTTAATGTACATAATTTGAAGTACTGAGTGTAAAGTGATGCCATTTATCTTTCCATTAATTGTAAAATGTGGGTATAGTTATTTTTTTATCATTATTTTATATCGAGGATAATTGAAAAGCGCTCATGTTTGTTTTATATCCAGTCCTCGTGTGTATGCAGTTTTGTAAATGTTGTTAGCTCTGTTAGCTGCTGTACCTATAGACCATGACTCCATCATAGCCTGCATTGTGTTTAGGTCAGTAGTTTACTTCAGGGTTTTGCTCAGGCAAAGTTTACCCGGGCTTGGAATGTCTTTTCCCTAGCTGTAAGCGAAATTCATGCCTACTTGGTGTGTGTGTGTGTGTGTGTGTGTGTGTGTGTGTGTGTGTGTGTGTGTGTGTGTGTGTGTGTGTGTGTGTGTGTGTGTGTGTGTGTGTGTGGTGTAGTTTAAGTGTTTTTGTGACTCGTGTGTGTGTGTGTGACTGTGTGTTGTGACTGTGTGTGTGTGTGACTGTGTGTGTGTGTGTGACTGTGTGTGTGTGTGTTGTGTGTGTGTGTGTGTGTGTGGGGTGTGATATTTCTTTATTTCGAGGATAATGGAATAAGTACTCCTGTACTTTTTTTTTTACATCCAGTCCACGTTGTGTGTGTGTGTGTGTGTGTGTGTGTGTGTGTGTGTGTGTGTGTGTGTGTGTGTGTGTGTGTGTGTTTTGTGTGTGTTTATTCCTTTTTCGAGGATAATGGAATAGTACCGTGTACTGTTTTTTTTTTTTTTTTACATCCAATCCCGTTGTGTGTGTGTGTGTGTGTGTGTGTGTGTGTGTGTGTGTGTGTGTGCGCGCGTGTGTGGTTTGGTGTGTGTCCGTTTCTTTTATTATTCATTTCGAGGGTAATGAAATAAGTACTCGTGTGCCTTTTAAATATATATATTTTTTTTTTACATACAATCCCCTTGTGTGTGTGTGTGTGTGTGTGTGTGTGTGTGTGTGTGTGTGTGTGTGTGTGTGTGTGTGTGTGTTGTTTGTGTGTTTGTTTTATTATTCCTTTATTTCGAGGGTAATGGAATAAGTACTCGTGTTCCTTTTTTTTCTTTTCTTTTTACATCCAATTCCCGTGTGTGTGTGTGTGGTGTGTGTGTGTGTGTGTGTGTGTGTGTGGTGTGTGCGCGTGCGCGCGCGCGCGCGCGTTGTGTATTTGTGCTGCTGGCAAATTCAAAGTATAGTATCCAACAGGCATGTTTCTCAGCTGTGTATTGTACAAAGCTGCATACTCCTGTTTGAGTTCCCTGTGTGTATGGTTTAATTGAAAAAAACTGTCTTAGCTTTTTTTTTCGAAATGTAAACGTTTTTTTTACAACCTGGCATTAGAAACGGCAATCTCTCACACACACCCTACTTATCATTTTATTTATCTTTTATTTTACTCGGTCTGGTATAAGAAAATGGTTTATTTTATACTGTGTACACGGTTAAAGACATCTTGTTTTGTTCTTATTTCCATCTTGCCTGCTGCTTTGCCATAGGTCAGGGACATGTCCATTACCCAGGTCATAGCTTTATCTGCATCTCTCCCAGCAGTCTGTAGTTAGCGTTATCAGTACAAATGTACTGCCACAGCCTTTTTTGTTGTGCTTTAGTTTAAATCTGAACAGTGGGTGGGGAGGGTGAGATTGGAAGCCACACGTTGTATTGGGATTTGGGGGGTAAAATTTGTAATTTTTACTAAGAAAGAGAAAGAAATAGAGAGAACGAAATGTTACAGTCGCCACACCACAAATGTGGTATTGGCAAGAGTAGAGAATTGACATTAGGCAGTGGTCTTTGCTGCTTTTTTTCTTTGGTTTCTGAGTTGTCCAAGTTTAGTCTGTTGTGTCCATCTGAGCTAATTTTCTGCAACTTCGTTATAAATGTGTGTATTCTGAAATTCCACTGTGACTAATGTTATGAAATACTGTTTCTACCAGAACACTGCGATAATACAGTGTGGTGTGGGTTATAGTTTTTGTTCAGGGGCTTTTGTCTCGTAAAATCTGGGTTGTGTAAAACTAGAAAATAGTTTAGTAGTGTGTGGTTGTTAGTCGGGTTTTTTTTTTTTTTTTTACAAGCTGTTGATGAAACACTTGGTTGTATTACTGCTTTTGGGTTTTTGTTTTGCTCTTAATCGCGTTGTCCAAATAGAAAACGTGCATCTCAGCAAGAAATGGACAGATTTGTTTAAAGTGCTTGCCTTTTGTTGTTGTTGTTGTTGTTTTTTTTTACTTTTCTCTTTCTTGTTGATTGACATTTTCTATTGACATTTAGTATTCCTAGACTTAATCTCGAAAACGTGATGTTCCATTTACATTTTTAATTGTACAGTTTTTAAGTACTGAGAGTAAAGTGATGCCATGTTTTTTTTTTGGTTGTTCATTTTAAAATGTGGGTCTAGTTTTTGTTGTTGTAATTTTCATATCGAGGATAATCGAATAAGCACTCGTGGTTATCTTTTTTTACATCCAGTCCTTGTGTGTATGCAGTTTTGTAAATCTTGTTAGCTCTGTTTAGCCAA
>CM060332.1:52088981-52096481 GCA_030674155.1 Stramonita haemastoma | reverse complement strand
ATCATCATTATCATCATCATCATCATCATCATCATCATTATTATTATTATTGTTTTCTTCTTCTTCTTCTTCTTCTTCTTCTTCTTCTTCTTCTTCTTCTTCTTCTTCTTCTTCTTCTTCTTCGTCATCTTCTTCTTCTTCTTCTTCGTCATCTTCTTCTTCTTCTTCTTCTTCTTCTTCTTCTTCTTCTTCTTCTTCTTCTTCTTCTTCTTCTTCTTCTTCTTCTTCTTCTTCATCATCATCATCATCATCATCATCATCAACGTTATCGTTATTATTATTATTATTATTATTATTATTATTATTATTATTATTATTATTATCATTATTATTATTATTATTATTATTTAGTATCATCGTCATACACGCAGAGTGATAACCGGTGAAACGCCCCAAAACAACATAGAACAACAACAGCAATAGCAGCAGTGTAATACTAATAACGTACTGTTGTTTTGAAGTGCGTTGCCTTCTGTTGTCACGTGTGAGCAATATTTGTTGTTATGTTATATTGTGTTGTATTGAAATATGTTGCCTTCTGCTGTAACATGTGACACTTTGCTGTGTGTGGGTGTGCGCGCGCGTGCGCGTGAGTGTGTGTGTGTGTGCGCGTGCGCGCGTGAGTGCGCGTGTGTGTGCACACGCGTGTACATGTAAGCGCGCATATGTGTGTGTGTGCGTGCAGACGCATGTGCATGTAAGCGCGCGTATGTGTGTGAGTGTGTGTGTGTGCGTATATGTATACTTATGTGTGTGTGCGTCATTTAAAAGAAAATATCTTGAATATCGGGGGAAGGGAATGAGTACTCATGTGCTTCTTTACATCCAGTCCGGCCCCGTGCGTATGCAGTTTTGTAAATTTTATCATCTTTTCTCACCACCACGCAATGGCCTACTCTTTTGAAAAGCGGAAAGGGATTTAACGTGTGCGAAATATGTTCTCTGTGTGTGTGTGTGTGGCGTGCGTGCGCGCGCGCGCTCGCGTGTGTGTGTATGTGTGTGTGTGCGTGTATGTGTGTGTATGTGAGTCTGTATGTGTGTCTGTATGTCTCTGTGTAAATGTGTTCGTGCGTGCGATCCGTCTGTATTTTTTGACATGATTGTGTCTGTATGTGTCAGTATATACGCGCTTGCATGTGTGTGTGTGTGTGTGTGTGTGTGTGTCTGTGTCTGTGTGCGCGCGCGTATGTTTGCATGCATGTACTGGCTAAGCATGCGGGACGGGATAGCCTAGTGGTTAGAGTGAAGCGCTTGTGATCTGCTGACCCGGGTTCGAATCTTATTCAAGGGGATTTATCCTCCGGAGTTAATATCTGTACCGACTCCACTTCCCGCCGCCCCCAAATCCTTCGGATGAGACTACAAAGCAAAGTCCCGTGTGCGAACGCACACAGAACATCTGGCGCACACGTTAAAACCCGTTTCGCTTTTTGGAAGAGTAGGCCATTGTGTGCCGGTTGTAACTGATGACAAAACTTTTTTTTTAATGCATACATACAGGGACTGGATGTAAAAAAGCACACGAATGCTTCTTCAATTATCCCTAATACAAAATGTGACGCTCCACCATATAAGGAGACGCATTGCACAAGAGGTCAGTTTTTATTTATTGACATGTAAATTTTATTAATCTGCATTAAAACAAAGGCTATTGAATGTACAAAACAGATTGAAAATCGAACAATTCTGTCATAAGTTATTACAAATTGAAGTAATAGATTACAGGATGTGACAAAATGAGAAACGGGCAAGTTTATTTTCGTAACAGGTTGTCAGAATGAGGGCTTGGGTGTTTTCAAAATACAGTTAAAAGCAAAAGGAACAAAATTATTCCTTGATATTTCATTACAAGGTAGAATAACGGATATGGTTTAATAATCAATCAAAATCTCAAAATTGACAATTTGACCACCACCTGCCTTTAATGGCTCCTAGTGCAAAATTGGGTAATGTGCTAAGCGACTCATTTCATGGTAAAGCATCACAAAGAATAAATGAAATAAGTAAATAAATGAATGAATGAATGCAGACTTTAGACCTAGAAGTAATAATAGTCATAAAAACACTATAGCCACACCATTCAGAAACATAAAAGTTGAATAAATTAATACCCAACATGTGCTCAAAACAACAAGCCGACAACCTGAAAAACAGACCAACGGACAATAAAACGTGGGTCAAGTATTCATTTTCGTTCCTCTGCCACCTTTACAAATAGAATGACACAGATTCAGAGGAAAAAGAAAGATGACGATAACATTGTAACGATAATACAGAGAGAGAGAGAGAGAGGAGAGAGAGAGAGAGAGAGAGAGAGAGAGAGAGAGAGAGAGAGAGAGAGAGAGAGAGAGAGAGAGTAACAGAGAGAATGATAGAGGGACACATAGTGACAGAGAGAGATAAGGAGAGAGACAGACAGACAGGGAGACAGACATGGAGAGAGACAGACTTAGAGAGAGAGAGAGAGAGAGAGAGAGAGAGAGAGAGTATGTGTGTGTGTGTGTGTGTGTGTGTGTGTGTGTGTGTGTGTGTGTGTGTGTGTGTGTGTGTGTGTGTGTAAATATTATGTTAGCATTTCATGAATGTTAATCCCCCCACTTATCACAAAGCCTGGTATTGTATGTTGTCAGTCCTAGGAAGCCATTACAAGGGGAAGAAAAGGGAAAGGGTGTTACAAGGTATGGCAACATTGTATCACCTTGTTGTTTGTGTGTGAGTTGATTTTTGGACAAAGAAAAGACCGGGGGGAGGGGGGGGGAGAAAGAGAGAGAGACGGAGAGAGTGGGGGAGGGTAGAGGTGGAGAGAGACAGAGACCGACACAGAGAGAGAAAAAGCAAAGAGAGAGACAGAGATAGAGACAGACAGACAAAGAGACAGAGACATACAGACAGACAGATGATAATGATGATTATGATGATGATGACCATTGGCACACAGACAGACAGACAGACAGACAGACAGAGAGGGAGAGAGAGAGAGAGAGAGAGAGAGAGGAGAGAGAGAGAGAGAGAGAGAGAGAGAGAGAGAGAGAGAGAGAGAGAGAGAGAGAGAGAGAGAGAGAGAGAGAGAGAGAGAGCGTGTATGTGTGCAAGCAAGCGCGCACTTGTGTGTGTATTTGTGTGTTGTGGTGTGAGTGCGCGCGTGCGCGTCTGTGTGTGTGTGTGTGTGTGTGTGTGTGTGTGTGTGTGTGTGTGTGTGTGTGTGTGCGTGCGGGCACACGCATATTCATGTTCGTCGGGGTGAGTTCGTGCGTGTTTATACGAGTGTGTGCGCGGTATAAATTCCCCAACACAGACCTTCAAACCATTTCTCATCCTGCTCCCAACGGAACATAAACCTAGCAAAGTCCTCGTGTGCAAACGCACGCAGAACATCTTGCGCACATGTTAAATCCTGTTCCGCTTTTCGTAAAAGTAGGCCATTGTGTGCCGATGGGAAGAGATGACAAGATTTTCAAAACTGCATACACACAACGAACTGGATGTAGAAAGAAGACACATGAGTGCTTATTGCATTATCCTCGATATAAAAGAATAAAGAAATAGATAAATAAATAAAGCAATTGATGACCAGACCACTAAACATTCTATTTTGTAATGTTCCACCGGATACCATTTTTAACTCCCTGAGAGAATCGGGGTTTTTCCGTTTGATATGAGTAAAAGTGGTATAGTCGGTCACAAAGAACAAGAGCGTTTTAAGGATTCTGTTTTGGGTTCGTTTTCTTTAATCTTATTTTATGTGTGGTTGATGTGGTTTTTCCCACAATGCGGTGACCATCCTGGGCTGACCCTTATGGTTGACTAGGGCGTTGATACAAGGAAAGGGCAGTAGAGTTGATTTTATCCCCTGTTATAGTCTGTATCTAGAAGCGCAGTTTTATTCTGAGATTTACGATGTGACGGGTGACATCTAGCCCCGATATGGCTTCTGTGGTCAGCGGGAATGTAAACAACAAGATTGAATTGGGTTGAAACCAAGATACTGGAGCCAAGCATGCATTTCTCAATGACTTGGCTCCACCGCTCTGACTCGTTATCAGTGAAAATTGTACAGGTTTTTAGAAACGTCCAAACTTCTAAGTCTGGTAACTGAACGGACAGATATTGACCGTCACCTTATTTCTACACATAAGAGGGTGGGGTGGAGTGGGGGGTTCGAATCTGAACTTCAGATTACAGTCAAGTCACAAGTGCTACACTTTAACCGCTAGTGTGCTGCTGTCGTCATGTAGCTGAGAAACAAACCTTGCCTTTATGTTCTTTGCTTGTGTTTTCGTACCACAGACCTTAAAAGCGAACACAGCTAAAAGCAAGTTAATACATAACTCACACATCTAACGCGCAGAAAACGTAACTGTGGTATTAAGTTTCAGAAATCCTACAGTAGGATGGGAATGGGGGGGAGGGGGGTAGGAGGGGGGGAAAGACAGAACTGTTATAAACTAAAGACTGATGTTAAACCTAGAGATATTATAGAACCATAAACAGACATGAAAGACAGATCGTTGGGAATTTCCCATCATAATTTGTACCCGATATTGTCTTGTTTTGTTTGTTTCTGTCTTGTCTTTTATCACTTGAAATCATGGCAGATTTCTCTGCGTGAAATGGACCTGCCTCTCCATGAGGACAAGGTGTCGCCACAAGAGAGCGCCACCAATTTTTTTTCCCAGCCTGCAAAAAGTCAGTACATTTCATATGAGAGTAGGTGTTTTTTAATAGAATTTTGCCAGGGACAAATCTCTTGTCGCCATCTTGGCGTTGTAACCAATCACAACAGGACGCGGTTTATCATCTCATCCGAAAGACTAGCACCACGGCAACCACCCAAGGGTGTGGATAGGGAAGAGAGGGGGAGAAGGTTAGGTTGAAGCGGGACTTGAACCCGTGACCACTTATTCACTTTGTGGAAATGCAGTACAATAAACCAGGGGATGGGAAAGCTCAGTGGTCAGAGCACTCACTTTCCCCCAGCTAAGGTTAAGCAGCGTCGAGCGTGGTTACCAAGTGGATGGGTGACCGTTTGTGCACCTTGGCTTCAGTACAGTCCCCCATCCACCTAGCTGTAAATGGGTACCTGCCCCCTTTAGGGTCAGGGAAGGTAAAGCAGCGAGGGAGAGGAGATTGGCCCGCCCTCAACACGCTGGCCCTAGAGAAGCTGAGTCTCTGACGCCTCGCTCCCCTACGACCACATAGTTTATGGAACATCTCGACTTTACCCTTTTTCTTTTCTTTTTTTAACAAATGACCATAACGTTCAATCAACGAAAAAAAACTTATCTTCCAAGATATACAGAATACAACAAACCTAAACACAATCAGCTTAGACAAAAAAAGAGATCTTGCGAATGGTAAGACTGTTTTGCCCCTTGAATAAATAACGACGATTATCGACTTCTCATACAGACGACAACAAACAAAAATCTGAGTTTGTGGTCATGTGACAGGAAGCCATAAGCGGTCAAGGTCCAAGTTTCAGTTTTTTATGACTGTTTGGGCAAAGTGACGGTGCACAGATGGTTGTGAAAAGTGACTGGCAGTTATGTGGACTTGTGGTTTACCTCCCCTGTCCAATTCCTGCCTGCAGTTAGGTCGATTCATTATGGCCGCTGAGTGGTGCGTATTTTGATACACTTCAGCTAACCATGGGTACAAAATGCTGGGGTTTATTGGTGGGATTTTGGTTGTTTTATTTCTCTCTCGAGTTTTCTTACGGTATTGCTGAAAACTTTGCCTGACAATACAAAGTTTTGAGAAAATCTGTCTGTATGCATGCATCATGTATGTATGTATGTATGTATGTATGTATGTATGTATGTATGTATGTATGTATGTATGTATGTATGTAGTATGTATGTATGTATGTATGTATGTTTATGTTTGGGTGTTTGTGTTGTGTGTGTCTGTGTGCGGGGGGGGGGGGGGGGGGTCGGGTGGGGGGGGGGTAGGGGTAGTGAGTGTGTGATGTATTTCGTTGGTTTGTATGTCTCGTTCGTTGCTTGCAAGACGAAGAAGAAGAAGACGAAGAAGAAGAAAGAAGAAGAAGAAGAAGAAGAAGAAGAAGAAGAGAAGAAGAAGAAGAAGAAGAAGAAGAAGAAGAAGAAGAAGAAGAAGAAGAAGAAGAAGAAGAGAAGAAAGAAGAAGAAGAAGACGAAGAAGAAGAAGAGAAGAAGAAAGAAGACGAAGGAAGAAGAAGAAGAAGAAGAAAAAGAAGAAGAAGAAGAAGAAGAAGAAGAAGAAGAAGAAGAAGAAGAAGAAGAAGAGAGAAGAAGAAAAGAAAGAAGAAGAATTGCGAAGAAAAAAAAGAAGAAGAAGAGAAGAGAAGAGGAAGAAGAAGAAGAAGAAGAAGAAGAAGAAGAAGAAGAAGAAGAAGAAGAAGAAGAAGAAGAAGAAGGTAAAGGTTAAGGTGAAGGGATGATGATGATGGGTACTACCATTGCTGCTGCTGTTGCTGTTGCTGCTGATGATCATAAATGTAATTATATATTTTTTGTAAGAAATATACATAAAACGGAAAGTTATGTACTCCAACACTCCCTACTCCGTCCTTCTAAGAATATGACCAGTGAACGTGTATGCACCATGAGGTAAAAAGGTACAATACACTTCATACACAGTGCAAGACATGCACCGATTTTCCCTGTGACCTCTTCTAAGCTACAGCAAATTCTACAGTAACACACATATTTTTCCTGTTCATCATCATCATCGTTGTTTACCAAATATGAAACTGCAGTTATACAAAATGAACATTCTGACAATCCTTGGTTCCTTGTTTGATGTTGAAATTTCATTTAGCTACATTGTCACGTAGTGTGGTACACGCACCGCAGCATAAGGACACACGCACCTAGACACACGCTATGCACCCACGTAGGCACTCAAAGCATATGCACATGAATGCACACACAGCACGTACATACACGAATTCCAATTCATTCCATTCTATATTCTTCGGATGAGACTATAAACCGAGGTCCCGTGTGCGAATGCATTTAAGCATCTTGTGCTAAGGTTATAAACCGTTAATACTTTTTGAAGTTGTATGCCGGTGGAACGGAGGACAAAATTTACAAAACTGCATACAAACGGGGCTGGATGTAAAAAAGCACACGCGTGCCTTTTCCATTATCTTCGAAAGTAAAAAATATTTAAAAATATATATTTTTTTTTTTATTGCCCAACGAAAATCATTTTATCAGGGTCGTCACCTCATTCAGTTTCAGTGGCTCCAGTATCAAACACGCATGCGGAAACACACACACACCACACACACACACCACACACACACACACACACACAACACACCCCAACACACACACACACCACACACACACACACACACTTTATTTTGTCTAATATCACGTAATGTGAAAAGACGTTAAATTATAGAAAACACACACACGCACGTGCGTGTGTGTGTGTTTGTACGTGTGTGTATATGTGTGTGCTGTGTGAGTGTTTGTGTTTGTGCGTGCGTGCGTGCATGTGTGGAAG
>CM060332.1:52076481-52078981 GCA_030674155.1 Stramonita haemastoma | reverse complement strand
GAGATTTTTCTCCAGGAGTTAACATCAGCGCTGACTCCACTCTCCCCAAAAGTCCTTCGGATGAGACTTAAAACCGAGGCCCCATGTGCGAACGAACGCAGACATCTTGCGCACACGTTAAATCCTGTTCCGCTTTTCGTAAGAGTAGGCCATCGTGTGCCGGTGGGAACAGATGACAAGCAATGTTCTGACCACTAGACTAGGCTATCCGTTTAAAACAGAAGATTGAGAGACACACAGACAAACACACCTGTTCGTGTCCGTATGTGTGTTTACAAGTACATATCTGCTTAAATCTGACTGCGTGCGCGCGTGTGTGTGTATGCGTGCGTGTTTATGTGTATAGGTGTGTTATGTGTGAATACGAACAAACACAAATAAACCCATTAATACTTATCATTATCATTATTATGATTGTGATTATGATTATCATTATATTGATGCATGTTTCCGCTCCCACCTCTGCCAGGTATTACTTTATAAAAAAGATGAAAACTGCTGCTGCTGCTACTACTACTTACTACTACTACTACTACTACTACTACTACTACTACTACTACTACTACTACTACTACTACTACTACTACTACTCTACTACTACTACTACTGCTCTCTACTCTACATCTACTACTACTCTACTACTACTACTACTACTACACTATGCTCTGCTGCTCTGACTGCTGCTGCTGCTGCTAATCTACTACGCTACTACTACAGTGTAGTATACACTATCTGCGCTAAAAACAGCACACAATACATCACGCATAAAAAAATATGTATATTTATACACGTAAATGATGGCATGTGCTTGCATGGCTGTACCTCTTCATTTATTCTAATGCATATATCATATTCGTCTGCATGACTGCCTTTGCATACATAAAAGTACATACACTATTTACATATTATTATGTGTGGGCGGGCTAGCGGTACTTATCCAGCACTTGTAAATACAGGTTTCAATAAAAATCAGCTTGTATGCAAAAAGCGCATACACCAAATCTATCGATTTATTCATGCAGCAGGCAAACAGATGTACTTGTCTCGTGACAAAAACTATATCAGCTCGCCCCCAACTATACGTTTTAAGTCCACCCCCACAACATCTTTATTTGATCCTGTGTTATGAGGATGAAACGTGAATAAATAAAACGGTTAGAGGGCTTTAGTCTCGTAGTGTGGGAAGACAAAGAGAAGTAAAGGACAGGGGAGGTGGGGGTCGGAAGTTGATTGCTTTTCGACCACGTGACTGCATGAGCACGTGTGTGCTCGCATGCGCGCGAACACATACACACGCGCCACACAACCACCAACCACACACACACACACACACCGACACACACATCCACCACGACATTCCGTGCGAACACAGTCCTACACACACACAGACACAGGCACAGACACAGACACACAACAGTGACATAGACACACATATACACATACGCACACGTTATATACAGAAAGTCAGAGACAGAGACAGAAAGACAGACAAGCAGAGATAGAGACAGAAAGACAGGCGGACAGACAGACAGACAAACAGACAGACAGACAGACAGACAGACGGAAAGGCAATCAAACAGACATAAGAGATACCGACAGACATAGAAACGTAGAGACAGAACGGATTGAAGGAGAAGGGAAGGAGGCAGTACGGGTGGGATATATATATTATATATATATATATATATATATATATATATATATATATATATATATTATGCTGTTTATTGCAGCGTGCAGTGGGACTATATCGGAAAGCACTTAAGTTGGTTTGGGTCATATGCAGTATACAACCTGAGACAGCTTAATTCCTGCTTTTTTCCACCTGCCGTCACATTACATTTTCACAGTTACTTTTTCTTTTGAGGGGCTGCGATTGCTGCTGCTGCTGTGCTGCTGCTGCGCTGCTGTGTGCTGTTTGTACTGTCACAGAGGTTTACCAACAGACCAACCCCCAGTCCCCCCCAAAAAAGCCCGGACCAAACAAACAAAAAACCCAAAAACAACCCCCCCCAAAAAAAAACAAAACAACAACCCCCCCCCCCCCCCCAGAAGAACAAACAAAAAAAAACCCACAGACAAACCAAAAACAAAAGCAAAACCAAAATCTCAGCGCTAACAACAACAAGAAAAAATAAAACCTAACCCCCTTCCTAAAAAAAATTATAACAATAAATCCCTTCCAAACAAACAAACAAAACAAACAAATTTACAGGCGAGTATTGTACCCATGTTAGTTGGGTTTGTAGACAGGTTTATTGCATCCATACTAACTATCTGCACTCAAGCTCATAGTCGTGTGGAAAGGTCACGTGACGCATAAAGGACTGTCGCAATCTGAGACGCTTCTGTTATTTGTGCTGAAGCAGGAATTCATGAGAAAATGTATACCAAAATAATGCAAATTAATTACTTAGATATTCTAATCTACTCCGCTATGTTAAGGTGATCATAAGCTAAGTCACACGCACTCACATGCGTGCGCACGCATGAACGCACA
>CM060332.1:52068981-52071481 GCA_030674155.1 Stramonita haemastoma | reverse complement strand
AGTCACACACACGCACACACACACACACACATCATGCATGCAAACGTGCTCGCACCGCGCGCGCCACACACACACACACATACACACACAGACACATATATTGTAGCATTTATTTTACTCAAGTTTACTTGCTTCTATTTGTCCTTTTTTATGGTTCAAGCTTTACTGATAATCCTCCATTCACTTGTCCACACAAACACACCGACATACTTCCCCCCCCCCCCATTATTTGTCTAAAATCACTTTTTAGTGGATAGACGTTAAAAGGAAGACAACAGACAGACAGACAGACAGACAGACAGACAGACAGACAGACACAGAGAGAAACAGAGAAACACAAAGAGAGAGAGGGGTAGGGGGATGGCGTGGGGGGCAGCAGGGAAAGAGGAAGGTGGGAGGGGGTAGTTAACTGTTGCGTCTGGCGATTAAATTTATTGCACAAAAACAATCTTTATCTCCTTCGCTGGAAAGGAAGAAAAAGCCCATTTGAAACAACGACAACAATGATCAAGATAGGCACCACCCTTTGCTTTCACGTGGCCCCTCTCCCTCCACTCGTGCACATACATGCATTCACACATCTGCACACACACCACACACACAAGCACACACACCCATGCAAACACACATGCACACATACACAAACACACACACAAACACACTTTCTAAATACATACTCTCGGTTACTTGTGTATGTGTGTGTGTGTTTGCTTGTCTGTGTGTGTGTGTGTGTGTGTGTGTGTGTGTGTGCATCTGTGTATGCGTGTGCATGTGTATATGTGTGTGCGTGCATGCGTGCGTGTGTGTGTGCGCGCGCGGGCGCGCGCGCGGGCGCGCGTGTATATATACATGTGTGTGTGTGCACGCGCTCGCGTGTGCACGCATTCTTGTGGAGATTTACAATAGCTTAACACCAATGCAAGTCAGAAATAGAAGACATACAATATGATCTTGTTTGTAAATGTAGATCTATATATTATTACTAGTGTAAAGGCAAAGAGATGAAAGTAACGCATAGCGCCTTTGCTTTTTAACTTTTTTTTTTTCAAAGACTGTTTTATTGTTGTTTTGATTGACTTTGCTGTTACTCCTATTCGATTGTGCACTATAAAGGCAGAGGTGTCCAATAACCTATGTGGTCCTAGGAGAGTGAGGCACCAGAGACCTCAGCTTCTCCAGGGGCCAGCATATTAATGGCGGTGCCCATCTCCTCTTCCTCGATGCTTTACCTTCCCTGATCCTAAAGAAGGCATGTACCCATTGACAGCTGGGTGAACTGTGAGACTGTACTGAAACCAAGGTACAAAAACGGTCACCCATCCAATTGGTAACCACGCTCGATGCTGCTTAACCTTAACTTGGGGTAAGCAAGAGCTCTGACCACTGAGCTATCCTTTTCCCAAACCCTTTTCTAAACAAACAACTGTCTAAACCAGCACATGTGTATGACTAACCCAAACCTGAATCAGCAACATTTAGATAAGCAGTAGATTAGTCACACTTAAAGCAGGTGAATAGATTGTGATGAATAGGTACTTCCTGGTGGATTTTTATATTCAAGTATTACAAGAAACTTAGATATTCTTTATATGGAAAACAAAAGAAGGGACCAATAGTGTGGAAAACCACAAAGGGAATGTAAGGTAAAAGTAAACCTAGCTTGAGAGAGGAGAGGGGAGAGAGAGAGAGAGAGTGAGATGAGAGAGAGAGAGAGAGAGAGAGGAGAGAGAGAGAGGAGAGAGAGGAGAGAGAGAGAGAGAGAGAGAGAGAGGAGAGAGAGAGAGAGAGAGAGAGAGAGAGAGAGAGAGAGGAGAGAGAGAGAGAGAGGAGAGAGAGAGAGAGGAGAGAGAGAGAGAGAGGAGATGTATTCTAGCATACATACAAGCATATGTCCATACACATACATACACGTAAGTTCGTGCACACACACATATGCAAACACATGTATATGCACACACACACACATATGAACACTTACACATACACACATGCATGTGTACAATACACACAAATCATACACAAATATGGAAAGACACAAACACACACATATTAAACACACACACAAGCACACACATACACACAAGCACACCACACACACACACACACACACACACACACACACACACACACACACACACACACACACAATCTCAAACCACAATCTCACACCATCATCGCTGACTTCATTGACTATTCCTCGCCACCTTGCACAGACTGTCACCACAGGAAAACAGATGGGAGTTGTGAAATAGGTACCACCGCCATGGCGGCCATTTCTTACCACCTGTTAGCCTGTGAGCCAGCCCATGAATCACTCACCTCCTCCCTATACTGTTTCTTTTCTTCCCTGTTGTGTTCCCCTTTTCTGTCCTGTAGAAACCTTTTGTCCTGATGGGCATCTAGTCCTTAAATGCACATGGGCATACGCTACAGGGAAACATGAACCAGACGAGTTTTGTTGCTGTTTGCTAGCCTGCTCAATGTCCCTTGGGAATCAGCC
>CM060332.1:52061481-52063981 GCA_030674155.1 Stramonita haemastoma | reverse complement strand
CTCTCCCCATTTATTTCGTTAAAACACCTTGTCTTTTTAAACAGTAATCATACACTTTTAACTCATTTCAAAATAAAAAGAGGAATATTTCTGATCATGGCCGTCAACAGGGTACTTTTCTTTTTAACTTTTCACACCACTTTAAGTCATAGCAGATTTCCCTGCGTGAATTTCAGGCTGCCCTCATAAGGGAGAGTGCGTTGCAACAAGAGCAGCTTCAACCATTATTGTTTTTTTCTTTTCTTCTGTGGAACTGTATTTGTTTCCTTTTCAGAGTATAGTAGCTTTTTCTACAGAATTTTGCCAGGGACGACTGTTTGGTTGTCGTGGGTTCTTTACGTGCATTAAATAAGTATGAAAAGCACACAGGACCTCGGTTTATCGTCTCATATGAAGTACTAGCACCCAGAACACCACTCATGATGGGAGGGGCGAGTTTTGGGGCCCAAAAGGGATTTGAACCACCGCACACTTCGAATTGGACTTTGTATTTAATGGAGTGAAACTTTCTCCCAAAGAAATCAAACAAATTAAACAGCAAAACGTCTAGGAAAAACTGGACACTGCAGTGGACGTGATAGAGAGATAGGGAGAAATGACATGCTGATAATTCAGAAGTAACAAAGATGAAAAGGGGAAGTAGGCAGACGAAAAGATGGGCTACAGCCATGAGATACATCCAATCTTTCAGCACCCAGATTACAGCACAAAATGACCACACCTACGCCCTTCCAGCTAAACGGTGGCTTGACCTATAGCTCCTAAAATATTACCTTGTAACTTACTCCCTTCTTCGTCTTCTTCATCATACATCATCATCACCATCATCATCATTGTCCTCCCACGCTGGTCACCAAATCCAAGTCCGTCATTACAAACTGTAATCAGTGCTGTCCTCTTCCTGTCCACCCGCCTGACCACCTACGGCCATGATTGTCTCTCAGCATTTGACCAATCAACTTCTCATGTTCCGTCTTCTTCCCCTAGAGACGCTTCAGTAAGAAATGGCGTCATCAGCGGAAGGCGTTTCCAGCATGGTATGGGAACCTGGCAGAGCAACAGAATGAGGAAATGTTGTTCAAGCACATCCCTACACTATCTGTATTAGGTTGGATTGGATTGGAGTAGACTGGATTGTATACTCCTTGAATTCAAGCCAGATTTCTTTGCCTGACATTCAGGCTGGTCTACCCGCGGGGAGAGTGCGTTACCACACGAGCAGACCTTAACAAACGCATCGGCAACACAGCTACCACCATGACCAGACTGACAAAATAAAGCACGGAACAACAGCGAGCATACAAAGATCCAGATCTATAGAGCATGTGTCCTGAGCACCCTTCTGTATGGCAGCAAGTCCTGGACTTTGTGTGCCCGACAAGAGCATAATGCTTTTCAAATGCGTTGCCTCCAATGCATCCTGAACATCACCTGGCAGGACAAGGTCCCAAACAATACTGTCCTGGAAAGAGCTGGATGCACCAGCATGTACACGCTGCTGAAACAGAGACATAGCACTAACTCGGCCATGTCGTGAGCATGGACGATGAACGGATCCCTAAAGACCTCCTCTATGGAGAACTTGTGCAGGGAAAACGTCCCACAGGCAGACCACACCTACGATTCAAAGACGTGTGCAAGAGGCAGTTAAAAGTCCTGAAAATCGACCAGAACAACTAAGAAGCAACAGACCTCGAACGGTCAGCCTGGAGACAGACTGTGCAGAAAGGTCCTCCAAGTTTGAGGAGACATTTGCTAAACAGCACGAGACAAAGAGAATGAGAAGAAAGGCTGCAGACCAGGCAGACAGACCAGCGTCAGACTTCATCTGTGCCCTCTGCCATAGGGACTGTCTGTCATTCCCGTGTCGGACTGGCCAGCCACACCCGACACTGTGCCATAATTCCTACCTTGAGCACAATTCCATAGTCTTACGAGACTGAAGACTGCCTATTGTGCTTGTTTGTCTCTCTTTGTGACCGACTGTCTGTCTCTGTCTATTTGTCTCTTTAGCTCTCTGTCTCTCTGTTTCTCTCTGTCTCTGTCTGTCTATGTTTCTGTCTCCACAATGCAGGTGATACAAATATTCAACGATACCATTCTGGTTTATTCATTTGGCTGTGACACACTAAACTGAAGGTCAAAACCCAATCAGAGTTTACAATCTACAGAACTCATTTTCTGAGAGAATCGAACCCTCAGCCTCCTGGCCTACTCTCCACTGCATTAACCACTGGGCCAACAGCGTTACCCCAATTCTGTCTAACCTGATTCCAGCATTGTCGTCTTTTCTTAGCTTCTGACACTGATTACTGTATTTTCAGAAAATTGCCCGCAGGTAAAGAAAAAAATAAAAAGATGTATATACGGTCACGTAGCATAATCCCGGAAGAGAAAAGGGGGGGGGAGAGAGGGAGAGAGAGAGAGAGAGAGAGAGAGAGAGAGAGGAGAGAGAGAGAGGAGAGAGAGAGAGAGAGAGAGAGAGAGAGAGAGAGAGAGA
>CM060332.1:52051365-52061381 GCA_030674155.1 Stramonita haemastoma | reverse complement strand
CCTCTAGACCACCGAGCCACCCTCCGTATACCAAAAATCTGATATGCAACGGCAGTCACATACACAAAATCTCACCATTGGTAAATCTTGGAGCGCTAGGCAAGACAGATTGGTGGTCTAGAGGTAACTAGCCTGCCTAGAAAGCAAACATTTGGGATCGAAAATGTGCGGTTGTTTTAACCTCATTTGGGCCCAAACCTTTCCCCCGATCCATTAGACAATGAGTAGTGGTCTGGGTGCTAGTCTCGCGGATGAGGCGATAAACCTAGGCATCGCGTGTTACACACAATTATTTAATTCACGTTAAACAAACAACGGCAACAAGCAGGTTGTTCCTGGCAAAAACTCTGTAGAAAAAAAGCCTCTCTGGTAGGGAAACAAATACAGCTTGAGACAGAAAAACAAAACAAAAAATTATTGAGTGGCGCTGCTCTTATGGCAACTCGCTCTCACCGAGGAGAGCAGCCCGAAATGTACACAGAGAAATCTTCCGCGACCTAAAGTGGTATAAAAAAAAATAATAATAAAAGGTTGGAAAAATTCAAAGATAGGTAGAAACTTATAGAAGAATGGAACATTCCACAGACATTGCCTCTGTTGGGTTTGAACCCAGGACACCACAGGCAAAAACTGCTAGTCTGACTTTTACTGCGCCCAAGAGAATGCTTCTTCCCACTCCGGTTTAAAAACGGGAACGCAGCCAGACAAATAATATGCTGAGCAGCACACGAAAAGAGACAACAACAATAACAACAAAAACAAACAAATTTGTGTACGCCTGTTTTCGAAAACCAATTTGTAACTCTACACTAATACATAGAAATACTGATGAGATGGCTCTTACAAGAAAAAAAGTATATCCTGTCAGGTTTTTCGTTTGATGGGATCTTATAGATCTTGATTGTATTGTTCAGTTTTAGATTAAAAGTAATCTGTATAACCTACCCACGCTTCGTCTTTCTTTTATTTTATTTGCTTAGGTTTTTCTATGCATGTCTGTTTTGTTCTTTTGTTTGTCTGTCTGTCTGGCAATCTATCTGCTTGTTTCATGTCTCTTATTCGTGCTTTTAAAAAGATTCTGGTTATGTGTGGCATTAGTGTCTGTAGTTGTGCCCTCATGGGACAGCAGCCCCCCCCCCCAAACGTACACACACACACACACACACACACACACACACACACACACACACACACACACACACACAACACACAAAAGATTTACAAGTAAAATAGCCTCTTAATCTACTCGACTTTTACTTTGTAGTAAAAACAGAAAACCAACAGGTTTTCAAATTCGTAAGCATTTTTTCTAGTTATTTGCATCAGAGAAAATATCCGCATTATCTAAATCTTTTCTTTTTTCTATTTTGCACAAATACGCTTCAAACACTTTTAGAATTAAATGCTAGTCTTCTTCGTCGAACGCTCAAACACCAGCTATAGTTGTTTATCCTATGAGCAAAATGTTTGCGATGCATTGCCGTTAAGCGTCTGACAAGTCAGGCCCTGCACATCCTATTTCACCGCAGGAGAAAAGTGTTTTCTTTGTATGTCTTTCTGAAAAGAAAGAGTAGGAGAATAGACCAAGGAAGTAGACAAACAAAGATGATGACAGGGAGAAAAGGAACAGGGCATAAATAAATAAAAAAGAAGGATCGAAAAGAGGGAATTTTTTTAGCACAGATTTTCCTGAAGGTGGGTGGTGCTGTTATACTAAGATGCCCCCATCCAGCATTCCAACAGGGGGTGGTTAATGATAGGTTTTTTGCGTTTCTAATACACCTGTTTGAGATTGTTCAACATCATTTTGATTTACAGACCTATTATAATGTTCAGGAAACGAGATAGCTCAGTGGTCACAGCACTCACTTTTTCCAAGCTAAGATTATAGAAGCAGCATTGAGCGTGGTTACCAAGTGGATGGGTGACCGTTTGTGCGTCTTGGCTTCAATACAGTCTCCTAGTTCACCCGTATGCGTGCTTGTGTGAGTCTGTTGTTGTTGTCCTTGTTAATGTTGTTGTTGTCTTCTTCTTCTTCTTCCTCCTCTTCTTCTTCTTCTTCTTCTTCTTCTTCTTCTTCTTCTTCTTCTTCTTCTTCTTCTTCTTCTTCTTCTTCTTCTTCTTCTTCTTCTTCTTCTTCTTCTTCTTCTTCTTCTTCTACCTCTTCTTCTTCCTACTGTTGTTGTTCTTATTCTTGCTCGATCTTGTTTATTTTCTCTTGTTCTAAGGGCTTCCTAAGATCACTACTAGCATTATCTTGACAACCTCCTCCCCCCTTAAAAAAAATCCAAAACAAAAAATACCCATCTCATCATCCTGCATAATAAACCAACACAGAAAAAAAATCCCCAAAAAAATCAAAACCCCAACAAATCTTCCCCCCCTCCTCTCCCCACTCCAATCCCCCATCAACCCTCTTCTCTCTACACTTCTCATCCTCACCCCCAACCTCTACCTACCCTACTCACATCAGCGCCCACCCACTCCCAACCAAATTGCATAGAAAAGAAGAAAAAAAACACCCCCACCCCTCAACCCAGAAGAGAACAGGACAGAACCCGGGCAGTTTCCCAATAGCAGAACTGGCAGCATCACAAATCCACACAGTCATACAGGAAAACTCTTCTGTCTTGGAAACGGGCTTGTTCCTTTGGTAGGAAGCAGACGACAGAGCGGGTGGCAAGGGGGGAGGGGGTGGTGGTGGGGGTGAGGGGGGGTGGGGGGAGAAGAAGCGAAGGGGAGATAATCAGCAGTGGCAAATGACTTTGATCTAACAGGTCGCTGTGTAACCAGAGTCGTCGTTCCTGTCATCGCTCGTTTTCCGGAACGAGGCTGGAGGAATGTGGTCTGGTGTCTTTAACTGGAGATAGGGTCCTTATGTGTAGTCGTGAATGTGTGTGTGTGTGTGTGTGTGTGTGTGTGTGTGTGTGTGTGTGTGTGTGTGTGTGTGTGTGTGTGTGTGTGAGTGAGTGAGTGTGTGTGTGTGTGTGTGTGTATGTGTGTGTGTGTGCATGCGTGCGTGCGTGCGTGCGTGCGTGCACGGGTGTAAAAGTCAAAATTTTACTTCCAGATGGAAATGCGTGAGAGAGAGAGATTTGATTTGATTTGATTTGATTTGATTTGATTTATTCTTTTATATCGAGGATAATGGAATAAACACTCTTGTGCTGTTTTACATCCAGTCCCCTTGTGTATGCACTTTTGTAAATGTCATGTGTTCCCACCGGCACACGATGGCCTCCTCTTACGAAAAGCGGAACTGGATTTAACATGTGCGCAAGATGTTCTTCGTGCGTTCACACACGGGGCCTCGGTTTAAAGTCTCATCCGAAGGACTTTTGGGGAGAGTGGAGTCAGCACTGATGTTAACTCCAGGAGAAAAATCCCTTCGAACGGGAACGGGAATCGAATCCGGGTCGTCACAGAAGGGAGCAGACACAGACGGTGTATATTTACAGACCGGAGGGACGGGATAGCCTAGTGGTCAGAACAGTGCGCTCACTTGTTCTATCATCCTCGATATAAAAGAATAAATAAATAAATATGAATGTCTTTAAAAAAAATTGTCTTTAAGGACAAATACCCGTTCAGGACCTCAGCACAGCACTATGGCATGGTTGGCGAGAGGATGTCTGGAGCTGGGAGGCAGCCAATGAGGATTCAGCAGCTACCTACCTTCTTCTCCTTCTCCTTCTCTTTCTCCTTCTACTTCTTCTTCTCGTTCTCCTTCTGACATCAGAAGAAAGCACCACTGGCAGGCCTCTTGCTTCAGATCTCTGGCTACTTCTTACAAAACCTTCACCCCTTCCTTCTGTTGTTTCTTTACAGTTTACATTCTATTTTTTATACCACTTTAAGTCACGGCAGATTTCTCTGCGTGGAATTTGGGCTGCTCTCCCCTGGAGAGAGTGCGTCACCACAAGAGCAGCGCCACCAATCATTTTTTTCCTTCCTTTTCCTGTCTGCAACTGTATTTGATTTCCTATCAGAGTGGGGTTTTTTTGGGGGTGCAACAGAATTTTGCCAGGGACATCTCTCGTTATACTGTGGGTTGTTTTTATTTTTTACGTGCACTAAATAATTATGTACAACACACGTAACCTCGGTTTATCGTCTCCTCCGAAAGACTAGCACCCAGACTACCACTCACGGCTTCTAATGGATGGGGGAAAAGTTTTGGGCCAAAACAGGATTCAAACCATTGCACACTTTGACCCAGACTCTTCGCTTTCAAGACAGGTGCGTTACCTCTAGACCACCAATCCCCCTTTTAATAATCCTCTCTTGGAAACATCATTAAACAGTCTTAATGCCTTCAAGAACATTTCAACCCCAACCCACTCAACCTAGTGGCCGAAAGATTGTAGGTTTGAGATTCCTCTGTAGATCTGTATGGGGGGTGGATTCGTCTGTGCAACGGGCGCGCGGAGCCCATATACTTACAACGATTTGATATGAATCGGGAATGTGAAATACTGAGGGTATTTTCGCAGCACACACGGTAAGATAAAAAGGTAAAAGTGTCCCATAGCCTATCTGGTGGTATGGGAACCCAGAGGCTTAAGCTTCTCTAGGGGCCAGCATGTTGAGGGTGTCGCCTATCTCCTCTCCCTCGCTGCTTTACCTTCCTTGACCTTAAAGAGCGCAGGTACCCATTGACAGCTGGGTGGACTGGGGGAAATGCACTGAAGCCAAGATGCGTGAACAGTCACCCAGCCAATTGGTAACCACTCTCGATGCTGCTTAACCTTGGCTTGGGGAAAGCGAGTGCTCTAACCACTGAGCTATATTTCGTCCCCACAGCACACAAACTAAAACCAATGTCGTGGATTTTAAAAACATACATTAAACCAGTACTATTATCTTTATTGCAAACCACTGATTGATGATTTATAAACATGGCATTTCCAAGCCTAAAAATACATGACGTAACTTTGCTTTGTTTATTAAAATCAGTTTTTTATATTTTCTTCTGTTACAAACTTTACTGATGTTGCGATCATACGTCTTGTTTTTTTCTTACAGGTAATGCGAGGAATGTGTACGTTTTTTTATAGTTGGTAACGAAAAAAGTGTGTGTGTGTAGTGTGAGTGTGTGTGTGTGTGTGTGTGTGTGCGTGTGTGTGTGTGTGTGTGTGTGTGTGTGTGTGTTGTGTGTGTGTGTGTGCGTGCGTGCGTGCATGTGAGGATCATAATAATAATCATGTTAACGGGTATCATAGTCATGAAACTGAGCGTCGTTTATCAAACTCCATTGTCTCCATCGCCGCTGTTGTCGGTAGGAGCTGCACACAATGCCACCAGGGTTCACCATCTCTCTCTGTCTCTACTGAGTTCTACCATCTCCTGTAGCCCGCCCTCCCAGACCACTGATCTCAGTGATGTTGGCAATGTAGGATGTTGGTGGTCTGCATCTTTTCTTTCTTCCCTCAACTTTACATTGGAGAAGTGTCGTCATCAGATTGGTCTGTGTGTTTCTGTTTGCATGACAAACATATATCAGTCTGCGTTTATCAATTTCAGCCAATAATTATTTGTCTTTGTACTTAGGTTACGCCGAGAATTATTTCGCTTTGTTCTCCTGTCTGACCATTTGAGTTGATGAAGCTGCTTATAGAACTACATTTGGGCATGTTACAACGACCCTTCAAAATATCAAAATAAATGTAACATATCTGGAATATATCCTATATTTTAAATATTAAAGCTCTTTGAAAGAGAATACTGGCTCCTTTTTACGTCAAGGTTAGAATCGGTATGGCCTAGCAAACAATGATTCAGTCTATTGGAAGAAAACATAGGCATGCCTAAGTATCTCAAAATTAGAATTGTCAAATCTTATCGGCAGCGTAACGTATATTCGTTCATTTAACAAACAATATATATTGTCTAAGCTTCCAACGAAAAATAACAATTGTCAAAACTCTAATCTTGCCTGTATTACTGCATGTGTCAGAAACCTGGACATTTGGGAAATTGGAAAGAGATAAGAAAATAAACGCAACGTTTAAGAGAGAAACAAACACACAACTCTTGCTCTTGTGTTATTGCTCCCACGGCATAGTATTCATCTAGACCAACAAAACAAAAACAAAAAAACAAAACCAAAGACACAAACCCAAGCCTGAGTGAAAACAGCGTGCCATGGTTAGCAGCCAGAGACCTGGGAGATAGAGAGTCTGGCAGGGGCAGAGGCAGCAGACAATCAGGAATACCTTACGTAACAGCTCTCCTCACACACCGTCAACTTCCATTCACACTGCAGAGATGAATCCCTGTCGGTGCTCAGGAAACGCTAGGGGGTAGTGTACACCACTTGGAGTCACGGGAGATTTTTCTCTGTGTTAAAACATTTTCTTCTGTAGTTAACATCAGTGCTGACTCCACTGTCCCGAAAAGTTCTTAAGATGAGACTCTAAACCGAGGCCCCGTGTGTGAACGCACGCAGACCATCTTGCGGACACGTTAAATTGTTTTCCGCTTTTCGGAAGAGTAGGCCATTGTGTGCTGGTGGGAACAGTTGACAAGAGTTACAACATAGCACACACACGGATGCTTATTCCATTGTCCTCGAAATAAAAGTAAAGAAAGAAAAGAACGGGCAAGATGTAATGACACGATGTTCATGTTGATTAATTTTATTTGTTGGGGTTTTTTGTTTAACCATTGGTTTTGTGCATGATATAATCATACAATATTTGTGTATTAAGGACTTACATGACATTGTGATCTCTGTCTCTTTCTGCATGTCTCTCTCACTCACACAGAGACATACACACAAACACACACACACACACACACATTCACACACACACACAGACAGACGGACAGACACACACACACACACACTCACATACACACACAGACACAGACACACAAACCACCACCACCACCACCCCACCACCACCACCATCACACCACCACCACCACCACCACCACCACCAACTACAACAACAACAAAAATAACAACAGGGGACAAAACTCATTGGGGCACCTTGCAAGCTCCAAACACACACGGCCTATTTTCTGTGTGAGGTATGCCGAAACAGAAAAGGTGGAAATCCGAATCCACAAGTCTCCACAACTACACCCTCGGCAACAGAGAAAATGAATAAGGAAGAGGAATAACCATGTCAACAGAGATTCGAAGCATTCGAGTAACGCCCCCCTTGCTGTCAAGCTTAAACCACGGCTAAAAATAGCTCCCAAATAACCTCCCTTTTGCTGTCGTGATGAATTTCCGGCGCCATCGTGAGACTAAACGCTGTGCCAGAATGTACAAGAAGAGAGAAGATGGGGGATGTAGCTGCTGCATGAATGTTGGTTCTATTTTAGAGTGTGTCAGATAACGCTGAAACCAGAATTTTCTTCCTGATTAAACTGTGCCAGTCAGCAAGGGGTATCCTCCTTCTTCGTCCCGCTTCCTCTCTCAGGTATGGTGATGGAGTTGTCATAAGGAATCAGCGTTCTGCTACAGGCATCCTCCGAGGCACAAACAGCTCCGTGATTTAATTAAAGCGTCAAACTCCTGATTTTGAAGTAAAGAGATAGATCTGGGTCAAGAACACTGACAATAATATTGTAGTCTTCCTTCTGAAGATGTGATGATAAGATGAGGTATATTCTTACATCAGGGGAAATGCGTAGTTCTGTCTGATTTTGTTTTGCCAAATGGTATCCAGTGGTACATTATTAAACCAGGACTTCGAGGAATATTCTATCACCTTCATCAGCACCTATCTCGTAGTCTGATAGACCGTTGGGGCAACAGTGATCTGTACAGTTTGTGACCAGCTTCCTCCACTCATTGCCATTCTCAGCTTTGCGTAGTATGTTTTTCAACTCAAGGCCAGTGTATTCACTCTCTGATGTTTTCCTTCCATCGCTTTCTCTGTCTGTCTCTTCATCTTCCTCCTTGTACTGTTTTCTGTAGGACAGTCTTGGCCAGTCAAGATGTTTTTGTGACATGACCGTGCTACTTCAGTTGGGAGTGAGGGTTTTTTTTTGTTTGTTTGGGTTTTTTTGTTGTTTCTTTTAATGAAGTCATAAGCTCTTTGCAATACCTGAGGGGGTTTTCACTTATGGTTTTCATTTCCTTGTTTGTCATGTGATCTCTGTATGAGATTCCAAGAAATCAGAGACTCTCACTAATCAAGATCTTACATAATAACTCACATGCGAAATGGCTTTCTTAGCCTTGCAGCAATTGGAGATGATTCATGTAACACTGAATACTACAAAGTCTGATGAGGATAGATTCGTCCTTTTCGTCAATTTTACAATGTCAGAGAAACCTTCCAAAACTTTGAAAACTATGAGAATAAACAGATCACACTTAAGCTCTCTAAAGTTAAGACAAAATTTAAAAGTTTTGTAGCAGCCATCATGGTAGTTGTCGTCAGTAGTCCCCTTTCAAAACAAGGTCAATAAATCTATTATTGTCCCGCACCATTGCTCCCAGTTAATGATGTAGGTACGACATGACATTAGTGCTACGTAACAAAGACTATGAATAACATAACAGCTGTCTTGCTCATAAAATGCCACAAAAGCTTCACGCATAAATAAGTGAATCCTCTCCGAAGGAAGGACGGTGGCAGGATGGTTAAGACGTTCGCCTGCCAATATGTAAATCGCGAGTTTCTGGGTTCGTACCCAGCTCGCCCTCTCTTCCCAGTTTGACGAAAAAATAGAACTGAATGTCAGTCATTCGGTTGAGACTATAAACCGAGGTCCCGTGTGCGAACGCACGCAGAACATCTTGCACACACGTTAAAATCCCGTTCCGCCTTTCGGAAGAGCGGGTCATCGTGTGCCGGTAGGAGCGGATGACAAAATCATAAAAAACCCAGCATGCACACAAGTGTGTTTAGACACCATCCCTGAGGGGAAAAAAATAAAAGAAAAAGGGTAGGCGCTGCACTTGTGGCGACGCGCTCTCCCCGGGGAGAGCAGCCTGAATTTCAAGCAGAGAAATCTGCTGTGAGATATAAGTGGTACAAAATTTAAAAAAAAACACTAAATAAATAAAGTCAGAATGTGGCTAACTACTTTGAAGGGAGTAAAAACGGTTACATGCACAAAATCTCACACCTCGGAGCTCTAACCGAGGGACAAAATAAAGTTAAATAAAAAATGATAAAGGCTCCTACAGTATTCTAGCAACTAAAAGTTTACTTCTTAGAGCCGATTTATACCTGGGCAATATAACTATATGAGCGTCATTCCATATTGGTAGACCATTGGATGAGAAAGATGTGGTAATTTGCAGGAGATGGTTGATAACATTAAGCATTAATCTTCTGTGCCCTGTGTTATCCTGTCAAATATCTCAATTAGGTTACATTAGTTCCTGTGTATCTGTATTGTAAAAAACATGGGAAGGTATTTTGTTCCTGCTTTATTCGCACAGAAGAGGTGCTGCACTGTTTTTAGTGTTACCAGTTGTATGATAATATGTTTACGAGGATCCCTCTTTCATTCTGCAGTGTTGCATCTTTGTTTTTTTTTAGAGATTTTTCTTTTAAAGATTCCTCGTAATCGGCATACATTTTTGTGGTTTAACATAACAAGATATGCCTTTGATTCTTATGGGACGGGATAGCTTGGTGGTGAGAGTACTATCTTTTCCATCCTATGGTTAAGCAGCATCGAGCGTGGTCACCTAGTAAATGTGTGACATTTTGCACACCTTGGTTTCAGTACAGTCCTCCAGTTTACCCAGTTGTGAATGGGTACCTGCCCTCTTTAGGGTCAGGGAAGATAAAGCAGCGACGGAAAGGAGATGGGCGCTACCCTCAATAATTATGCTGGCCCTAGAGAAGTTGAGGTCTCTGACACTTCGCTCCCCAACGACCTCATAGGTTATGGGAACACCTTTACCTTTACATGGCAGAAGAATCTGACCACCTCAATAAATACGGTGACCCACATCATTCACACCAGAACAATGTGTGACAATAACCATCTCCGTTACGCTCCAAAACCAAGATCATTTCTCTCATCCCTCACCGATC
>CM060332.1:52046365-52048865 GCA_030674155.1 Stramonita haemastoma | reverse complement strand
GACACAGATACACACAGACACACCGTCATACAGTCACAGAACAAACACAAACGAGATGACACTTAGTTATCCAAAGGTCTAATGTTTATTGACAAAAACATCAGCCACATGCCAAGTCACAATACCGCCCATCACCCCACCATAATTATACAGATTATTGTTGCTGTGACCTTTCCTGGCTTCAGCTTCCGGCGGAGGTAGTGTCATCCATCCCTCAACTGCTGACCTGCGTTGCTAGTGTTGCAGATGTTGCTCATGTTGCTGGGGTTGCTAGTGTTGCGAATGCCAGGTGTCGTAAGTCAAGATACATGCCCGTGGTGCCAAACCTTTAAGAAGTGTTGTGACATTGCCAGTTAACAAAAATGTTAGCCAAAAACATTAAAACAACAAAGAAAAAAACGTTGCTAGTTTAGGTGGTTGAGTTTTGTTTTGTTTTGTTGTTTTTTTTGGGGGGAGGGGTGATGGTGATGGTGATAGTGATTGTTTTAATCTAACCTAATCTTATCTAATATAATCGAATCATGTTGTTTATAGCCCCGCCGACCACACAGGCCATATCTTGGCTGTCACGTCGTCAAATTTAAAACCCAGATTAAAATTGTGAAACTATATACATATTAAAACGAGGTATAAAACCAACTCTACTGTCCTTGCTTGTATCAAAACCCTGGTCAACCATAAGGGTCAGCCCAGGACGGCCACCACGTTGTGGGAAAACCCACATCGATCACATATAGAATGAGATAAAACCAAAACCAGATTCCTTATAACAAATCTTGTACTTAGAGACCGAATATACCACTTTCCCTCATATCAGACGAAAAAAATTCAGAGATAGCCTGAGTTGTGTTGTGGTAGTGGTGTTGCTAGTGATGGTAGTTTTTCGGACTCAAGCCGGCCCCTACCCAGAGTGAGTGTACTGTGAGCTTCTTGGGAAGACCGGGACCACACAGTCGAGCTTCATCTACTTTACGGATACAAGCTTAAGAGTGTTGCTTAATAAATCGTGTGACCAACAGTGCAGATGCCTGTATCTCTCAGGCCTGATTGACACCAGGATATATTATGACAGGAAGTGTAAGGTACTGCCATGTCAAGTGACCACAAATCAGATGCACTTCAACAGCAGCATCATTATATCATCCTCATTATCATTAATCACCATGACATAAAAATAACTACCTCTGATTCTGTAGCCCCGCTGCTCTGGTCTCATGGTGACCTCAGATTAGGTTTCCCGTACATTTCTGTGCCAATGGGGAGTTTGTGTCAAAGCCTTTGGGGTTGGGGGTTCTACTGGGGACGGTCGTTGGAGGGACGTTGTGGTGGTCGCCACCTCGGGTGAGTGACTCACTCAGTCTGGCTCCGCGACGGAGCTAATACTGTCGTTAGTAGGAGGCTTAGCAGGTGATGTCCACCATTTGCTTTCTCTATCGGAGTGGCTTTTTGTGACATAATTTTGCCAGGGGCAACTCTCTTGTTGCTGTGGGTTCTTCTACGTGCGCTAAATGCACGGTAGTCTGTCCTGTCTATCACGATAGCGTTCCTAAGGACGTGAGAGCTATGGGATTGTTCCCCCTTCTTCTTTTTCTTCTTCAGCTGATTCCGCTACGGGATTATGGGAAAGAGGGGATTCGAACCCGCTACCTTCCAGTCCGAAACCCAAGGTGCTAACCACTGCGCCATGGAAGCTGGTTTATAAGACTAATTTTGTTGACAGATGGTGGTGGGATAATGTTTACAGTTGTTAACTTGTTACGTTTTCTTTGCTACTTACTTATTACCGGTTTTACTGGTTTAAAAAAAAACCCAAACCATAATGACCATTTTTATATTTTGATTATTTCTTTCTTATTTTAGTTCTCTGTGTGTGTGCGCTTTTGTTATTTTATTATTGTCTTCTGTCATTGCTTTTTGTATTCTGTTTGTTTGTGTTCTTGTCTTGTTGTTGTTATTTGGTTTCTTATTGTTGCTAGCAAGAGGTGTTTTTTAGTTGATATAATCCCTGATGAGGGCGAGGACTGAATCCGCGAAATAAAAGAATTTGACTTGACTTGACTTGACTTGACCTACGCAAAGAATGGCGGACATTTCACATCATACTTTATGTGAGCCACATCATTCGTCACACAATGTATATGAGAGCCAAATCAATCGCCACATAATATCTATGAGAGCCACATCAATCGTCATATATCTACAAGAGCCACATCAATCGCCACATATTTCAGATGCACATCAATCGCCACATATTTATGAGAAGCACATCAATCGCCACATATTTTATGAGAGCCACATTAATTGTCCGGGCCATGAGCCACGTAGCGGGCACAAGGAAGCGGGCTGAACAACGTGTTGAAATACATGGCTACTGTCTCATGACACAGGACGGGAGGTGTTGCCTGCCACAATAAATGTTCCGATATGCCATCTTTCTTCGCAGTTTGTCTGTGTGTGTGTGTGTGTGTGTGGGGGGGGGGGGGGGGGCAGTGGGGGGGGG
>CM060332.1:52041365-52043865 GCA_030674155.1 Stramonita haemastoma | reverse complement strand
GTGTGGTGTGTGTGTGTGTGTGTGTGTGTGTGTGTGTGTGTGTGTGTGTGTGTGTGTTGTGAGTGGCTCTGTGTGTGCATGCACGCGCGCGTATGTGTGTGTGTGTGTATGTGGTTCTGTGTGTGTGAGAGGAGAAAGAGGGGAGGGCGTAGGAGGGTTTTGTTCTTTTTTACACATTGTTTTTTTCATGAAAAGAGTGCCCAAAGCACAAACATTACTAATTCAACACACACACACACACACACACACACACACACACACATACGTACCTACGCTATACCCCCCCCCCCCACACACACACACACACATACACACAGACACATAACAGAAGATGTTTGCATTGCATATTTCCATACTGATGACACACACGAAAACTCGGTAGAACATGTTGACTGGTATTTGTCGTCATTGTGGTAGACATTTTTTTTTTCTTTTGACATGAATATAAAACAAAACTGTCACAAGCTGACCTCATTCGTTACACATTTTTTCATAAACTGGGGCAACCTGATAGTCAATAGTTTTGACTGATTTATTTTTCAATGCGACATCTTGCGTGTTTTTATGTCAGTTATGCAAAAACATTTGTTGTCTCTGGATCTTCAGGAATGTTAATACTGAAAAGTAGTTCAACAACAATAACAATGTGAGCATCAACAACAGTAACGACAACAAAATATTATCAACATAAGCCCCCATTTTTTTTTTAATCTATGGAGCAAACAAAGAGAAAAATCTAACAAAACATACAAAATAACAATCAATCACAAATTGGGAAAAAGAAAGGAAATATTTATTTCAACAAAAACAACAGCAGACAGACAACAACAAAAACAACAACAACAAAATCAGCGCAAGTTTGCACACAAAATGTCCAAGACATAAACAAAGGGGAATGGGATAGCGCATTGGTCAGAGCACTCGCTTTCCCCAAGCTAAGGTGAAGCAGCATCGAGCGTCGTTACCAAGTTGGGGGGGACAGTTTGTGCGTCTTGGCTTCAGTACAGTCCCCCAGTTCACCCAGCTGTAAATGGGTACCTGCCCTCTTTAGGGTCATGGAAGGTAAAGCAGCGAGAGAGAGGAGATGGGCGCCGTCATCAATATGCTGTCCCCTAGAGAAGCTGAGGTCTCTGATTTTTAATTTGATTTGATTTATTTTTTTATATCGAGGATAATGAAATAAGCACTCTTGTGCTTTTTCTGTACATCCATTCCCCGTGTGAATGCAGTTTTGCAAATGTCATCTGTTCCCACCGGCACACAATGTCCTACTCTTACGAACAGCGGAACAGGATTTAACGTGCGCGCAAGATGTTCTGCGTGCGTTAGCACACGGGGCCTCGGTTTAAAGTCTCATCCGAAAGACTTTTGGGGAGAGTGGAGTCAGCACTGATGTTAACTCCAGGAGATGCCTTGCTCCCCTACGACCACACAGGTTATGGGACACCTTTACCTTTTTTAACCTTGACAGGGACGTAGGAAGATGGGGGGGGGGGGGGGTATAACTCTGGTTGCTGGTTTTCGTTTATTTTTGGTCGCTTGTTGTTTTTGTTTTGACTGTGTGTGAATAACCTGCGTCAGCAGTATTTCAATTATTGTTTCAGAACAGATGTTGTGTCTAAGTTAAAATGCGAAATAATAATAATGATAATCATATTTACGTGCGTCATTCACTATCATATGTCCTGTTTCTTAATAACTTCACATTTTACTTCACGCTGCAATCACATTTTTAATCCCATTGTTTGTTTAGAAATGTATATCCTAATTCTATTCATATGCAGCAGGGTGGGGTGGGTGTTGCGAATATTAGAATTTCTGTTGTTGAGTTTCATTTTTGAGGCGGGGGAGGAGGGGATGCATGGTGTGCGCACGCGCGTGTGTGTGTGTGTGTGTGGTGTGTGTGTGCGTGCGCGCGCGCGCGCATGCGTGTGTGTGTGCGTGTGTGTATGTGTGTGTGTTTCCGTGCGTGGTGTGCGAGCGCGTATATATATATATATATATATATATATTATATATATATATATATATATATATATATATATATATATATATATGTGTGTGTGTATGTGTGTGTGTGTGTGTGTGGTTGTGTGTGTGTGTGTGTGTGTGTGTGTGTGTGTGTGTGTATGCTAATCTTCGGTGATGTTTTTGTCTTCCATTTTATTATAAATCTGCCTAATATTGCTGATCTCTGCGTTGTTGTGATTATGCGGTTATTTATGTGGGTATCGAAAAAAACTCCTGTCCAAAAAACAGAGAGAGAGAGAGAGAGAGAGAGAGAGAGAGGGGGAGGAGGAGAGAGAGAGGAGAGAGGAGAGAGAGAGAGGAGAGAGAGAGAGAGAGAGAGAGAGAGGAGAGAGAGAGAGAGAGAGAGAGAGGAGAGAGAGAGAGAGAGGAGAGAGAGAGAGAGAGACAGACAGACAGACAGACAGACAGGAAGACAGACAGACAGACAGACAGACAGACAGACAGATAGACAGACAGACAGACAGACAGA
>CM060332.1:52036096-52041265 GCA_030674155.1 Stramonita haemastoma | reverse complement strand
GGGAGGATGTAACAAAACATGGTGCTTTTTTCCCATTTTCCTAAGTGAAGATTAAAATGAATAATTTTTATATATATAATAAAGAAGATAAATAAATAGATAGATAGATAGAAAAATAAATAAGTAAATAAAAAAATATAAATTAAAAAATTTTTTAAAAAAACCATTTCCCCGGAACCCAAAAAAAATATGCAGATGAGAATTAAAAACCAAAAGCCCTTTCGAACATTTGCGCACACGTAGTAGAATTTGTTCTCCTTAAAGAATGTAGGTATTAGTGCGGTAAGAAAAAACAAACAAAAATGTTAAAAAATTGGCTGACCTGACTTGTTTAAAAAATATCAACATGTGAATCAGAATATGGCTCCTATATAGCAGGCAAACAGAGAAGGGGGAAGGGAGGGAACGGGTTGAGTTTTTCGGGGGTGCCCCAGGGCAGACTAGGTAATGATATTGTTTATATATATAAAATATATATATATATATATATATTATATTATATATAAAAAAATATTTTAATCCAAAAGAGAAGAGAGAGAGAGAGAGGGAAGAGAGAGAGAGAAGAAGGGGGAGAGAGAGAGAAGAGGAAGAGAGAGAGGAGAGAGAGAGAGAGAGAGAGAGAGAGAGAGAGAAAAGAGAGAGAGAGAGAGAGAGGAGAGGAAAAAATGGTGGGCGGAGGATGGTTGGAAAGGGTTTTTGGGTGGAAAGGGGATGGATGGGATAGACAGAAGATAGATGGGATAGATAGATAGATAGATAGAAGATGTAGATAGATAATAGATAGAATTTTGACAGACAACAGACAGACAGACAGATAGATAGATTAATGATAGATAATAGTAATAATAATAGTACAAGAAGATACATAGATAGATACATAGATACATGGAAGTAGATGAAATAGTTTGCATACAATAATCTGTATATAGTTGCACAGTTTTAATCTGAGTGTGAAATTTGATGAGGCGACAGCCCGGATATGGCCTGAGTGGTCGGCGGGGCTATGAACAGCATGACTGGATTTGGGATTGGATTGGATTAACAGTTTGTGGTTGGCTGAGATACAATATCCTGTTTTGGACTGAATCCAATTGGATTGAAGGGGATGATGTTGTTTGTTGTGATATGTTCCCTGTAATTTTCTATTGCTTTTCTGTTTGCTAGATAGTCTGTTGCAGCTATTTTAGATTCAGTTTAATTTTTGTTGGTTTCGCTTTCGAGAAATAAATTTGATTTAGCAATTTCCTCTCCTGCAAAATGTCAGAGACTATTGAAGTTCTGTAGATATCAGGCGGATGTAATCTGTATACTGTGTTTGTCTGTTTGTAAGTCTGTCTGCCTGTCTGTCTGTCTGTCTCTTTATCTGTCTGTTTATTTATTTATTTATTTGTTTATTCTTTTATGTCGAGGATAACGGAATAAGCAATCTTATGCTTTTTTACATCCAGGCCCCGTGTGTATGCAGTTTTGTAAATGTCATCTTTTTCCATCGGCACACTATACGAAAAGCGGAACAGGATTTAACGTGTGCGCAAGATGTTCTGCGTGCGTTCGCACACGGGGCCTCAGTTTTACAGTCTCATCTGAAAGACTTTTAGGGGTAGTGGAGTCAGCACTGATGTTAACTCCAGAGGAAAAATCTCCTCGACAGTGAATCAAACCCGGTCGTCAAATTGCGCGCAAAATATTCTGACCACTAGGCTATATCCCCCCCCCCCCCACCCCCCCCGACACACACAGAGAAAACAAAAAAACAGCAACAGGTTACCAGATAGAAAAGATAGTCAGACATACAGGTAGAAAGAACAGACAAGCACCAAGACAGATAGACAGACAGACAGACAGACAGGCAGCCAACCAAAAACGGAGAGAGAGAGAGAGAAGAGAGAGGAGAGAGAGAGAGAGAGAGAGAGAGAGAGAGAGAGAGAGAAGAGAGAGAGAGAGAGAAGAGAGAGACAGACAGACAGACAGACAGACAGACAGACAGACAGACAGACAGACAGACAGAGACAGACAGACAGACAGACAGACAGACAGACCAGACAGACAGACAGACAGACACGACAGACAATCAGACAGACACAGAGAGAAACAGAGACAGACAGACAGACAGACAGACAGACAGACACAGAGAGAAACAGAGACAGAGAGAGTCAGCGGGAGACACAAGGACAGACATACAGAGACAAAGACAGGAGATGTTCCTGTTTGGGAACTACCTCCCCCACCCACCATGGGAATTCCCTCCCCCCTCCCCTTCACACCACTGCCCCTCACCACCCCCAGCCCTGCATGTGGAGATTAAAAGCAGCATGCAAATCCATTCGATTAGCTCTGTACATATTTGTTTGCCCTAAACCTCCCTCACTTACTTAAAAATGCACACGGAAGTCACGACTATTATACTGCAGTTAAAGGAGCTGGCTTTTCTCTCCAACACAATCGTGACTGCTGAAAAAATCTCTTTGATACAGCTTGCATTTTGGTTGGGGTGGTGGTGGGAGTGGGGGGTTGGGGGGTGTTGTTGTCAATTGAAATTAGTCTGGGTACAACGTGAAGAGTGGTGATTCATTTTTGGTGCAGACTGCAGTCTTTATGGAGCCCTGTGTTCAAACACTTTTCTCACGATGTGCAGACGATTTTTGTTGGTGCACGACAGCAAATGGATTTACAACATGGCGCACGACCATGGTTAAAAAGAAGGACATTGTCTTCTTCCGGTTTGCTCACGTGACGGGAAGTGCTTTGATTCTACTTCATCACGCTTTCGTTAAAATAGGTGGCAATTCGAATGGATACGTGTGCTAAGGTTGTTTGGATGTTATGGCATATAGTTGTTAGGGTCCATGTAAGTGCTGCACAAACATGAGCATTCTTTTCTTATTTCGTAGCTAGGATCTTATCTTCCATCGCAACATATCACATCTTTTCCTATTGTCAATCAGATGAGAGATGTTGTGATGGAAGAAGATCCTAGGTAGGAAATTAGAAAAGAATGTTCATGGTTTATGCAGCACCCACATGGACCCTAACATCTATACGCGATAACTTCCAAACAACCTTAGCACGTTACGTCTTTTGGTAAGAGTCAACAAATGTACGTTGGTAGGAGCAGATAGCAATACTACAAAATGAACGTGTTTACATTAGTGTCATTTTTAGACGTCAAACCTGAAGTCAGAATGCGGCTACCTTTAATGGCGGGCAAAAACAATCCCATACGCAAAGTCTCAGCATTCGTGAACCTCAGAGTTCTAACTGAAAAAAAACGAGGGGAAAAATACTGGGGATGAAGGCTTTATGCAACAGCCCCCTATCTTCTTTTTTCAAACTACAATTCCTTTGGATGAGATTAAAAACTGAAGTCCTGTGTGTGAACGCACTTACAACATCTTGCACACACGTTAAAACTCATTCTGCTTTTCAAAAGGGTAAACCATTGTGTGCCTATGGGAACGAATGGCATAATGTACAAAACTGCATATACATGGGGACTGGATGTAAAAAAAAACACAAAATTGCCTATTCCTCGAAGTAGAATAGAGAGATAAATAAACAATCAAGTAAATTAAACAAACAAAAACTAATAAATAAATACCTAAATAATTTTTTTAAAGACAAATAGACCTATAAATCTCTATCTCTCTGTGTCTGTGTCTCTGTCTGTCTGTCTGTCTGTCTGTCTGTCTGTCTGTCTGTCTGTCTGTCTGTCTGTCTGTCTGTCTGTCTGTCTGTCTGTCTGTCTGTCTGTCTGTCTGTCTCTCTCTCTCTCTCTCTCTCTCTCTCTCTCTCTCCTCTCTCTCTCTCTCTCTCTCTCTCTCTCTCTCTCTCTCTCTCTCCTCCCTCTCTTCTCTCTCTCTCTCTCTCTCTCTCTCCTCCCTCTCTCTCTCTCTATCTCTCTCTCTCTCTTAGGATGAGACTTTAAACCGAGGCCCTGTGTGCAAACACACGCAGAACATCTTGCGCACACGTTAAATCCTGTTCCGCTTTTCGTAAGAGTAGCCCATCGTGTGCCGGTGGGAACAGATGACATTTACAAAATGTGCACACACGGGGACTGGATGTAAAAAAGCACAAGAGAGCTTATTCCATTATCCTCGATATAAAAGAGTAAATCAAATCAAATCAAATCAAATCTCTCTCTCTCTCTCTCTCTCTCTCTCTCTCTCTCTCTCTCTCTCTCTCTCTCTCTCTTCTCTCTCTCTCCTCTCTCTCTCTCTCTCTCTCTCTCTCTCTCTCTCTCTCTCTCTCTCTCTCTCTCTCTCTCTCTCTCTCTCCTCTCTCTCTCTCTCTCTCTCTCTCTCTCTCTCTCTTTTCTCTCTCTCTCTCTCTCCCATTCTCCTCTCTCTCTGTGTCTCTCTCTCGATCTTCCACTCCATCCATCCCTCTCTCTCTCTCTGAGACCCCTACCTATCTATTGTATCTTCTTAAACCCCAAATGAGTTGCTAGCAAAAATCAAAACCCTTACACCCAAAACTGGGTGGCCTTACAATCCCTATCCCCTTGCACACCCCTCCTTCTCCTCCCCCTCCCCCCAAGTCATTCAGCTACCCAGGGTGGGCAGGGATACCCCAAATATTGACACTGGTCACTGTCCTAGACCCTGCCTTGGCTAGCCATCCATCTCCTCCTTCCTGTAAAACGCACTGAGTGCATGATGGCACGTGAACAGAGTTAAGTTCTGAGGCAGAATTAAGGGTCGGAACAGTCCTTGAAGCTAGCATCAAACGTAAACCATCCTTCACTACCCTCACCCTACCCTTCCCTCACCCTACCCTACCCTTACCCTACCCAATTATTCTGCAGCAGACAGCAAGGACAAACGTTGTAGGGAGAGTGTTAGTATTTGCTGGCGACAGAGTGATGGACAAACAGGACTGATTTTGCAGGTTGGCTTGTGCAAGCAAAGGCGTCTTGAAACACTGCTCTTTCATGTTCAGGGGGGAAAAACAGCAGGAGATTTTGTCTAGAAGTAGTTGGGGAAGACTTGACGTGTGTTCAACACTGGATTGAACATGTCTGTGTGGGGTCTTGATCTTGTTCTTGTTGTTTGTTTCTTTTTTCTTTTCAGAGGTTTTGCACTGTTAGAAATTCTCACCTGTGTGCAATACAGTCTTTGATGTAGGTATACAGGCACCCAGGCTAAGGTTAAGCAGCATTGAGCATGG
>CM060332.1:52018596-52031096 GCA_030674155.1 Stramonita haemastoma | reverse complement strand
TGTCTGTGTGTCTGTCACTCTGTCTCTGTCTCTGTGTCTGTATCTGTGTCTGTTTCTTTCTCCCTCTCTCTTTCTCTGAGTCTGTCTCTCTGTCCCTTTCCCTCCTTTTATCTTTTTGTCCATTTATTTATTTCTGTTTCTCTCTGTCTTTGCGTGTATTTTTTTTTCTTTTTCTGTACCTTTTTTTCTATCTATCACTCTGTCTCTCCCCGTCTCTGTCTCTCTCCTTTATCCCTCTCTGTTTCTGTCCCTCTCTCCCTCCCTCTCTCTCTCCCAAAAGCATTGAAGCCTTCAAAGCATACACCTCTGGTATTATGATTACACTAGAAATAATGATACTTTAACGGAAACCATTCCAACACATTAGAAGGAGAGAGAGAGGGGGAGGGAGGGAGAGAGAGAGAGAGAGAGGAGAGAGAGAGAGAGAGAGAGAGAGAGAGAGAGAGAGAGAGAGAGAGAGAGAGAGAGAGAGAGAGAGAGAGAGAGAGAGAGAGAGAGAGAGAGAGAGAGAGAAGAGAGAGAGAGAGAGAGAGAGAGAGGAAACACTCTGCTTTATTCATCCATGTCTCTCATCACGTCTAACATCTGCACACGCTCTTCTCTTTCTGAATACACATCTATATAGAAAGTTTCTACATTGAAACCAAAAGCACCAGAGCTCGCTAGGCCTAAAAGGAGGACGTCTTAAGACAACCCACCTTAAAAAAGACCCCGGACTTTTTTGTTGGGTCACTAAGAATACATTCAAACCAATCTGTAGGCAAACAGCCCCAGGCAAAACATCTGCCATGCTGTAAACGAAATTGAAAGTAAAGGGAACGTAGAGACCTGGCCTTCTTCAAGCTCAAGATCTTGCTGAATGTTAATAAGGACCCCACGCATACAGATTCCTAATATTTGAAAAAGCCGACCAGTATTGAAAAGAATAACCCTAAATGAAATTTCAGATTTCGTGGGGATAAAACCGGAGTTATTTATTCTATGTAAACAAAGGATGTGAGGGCAAAACGAGAGCATATGTTACTACATTTTATCAGCCATGTTGATTCTTCATTCTGCCAACAATAATACATGCGTATTCAAATTGGATCTGTGTGGATTGGGTCTACAGGCAACACACTTGCCTAGAGAGCAAAAGAGTCCAGGTTGTAGTGGTCTATCTTCCGTTTGTGCCTGACATTTTTCCCCATCATCATCATCATCAGCAGCAGCAGCAGCAGCAGCAGCAGCAGCAGCAGCAGCAGCAGCAGCAGCAACAGCAGAAGCAGCGACAGCAGCAGCAGAAGCAACAGCAGCAACATCTTGATGATGATGATGATGATGATGATCATCATCATCATTATCATCAACATTGTCAGTATTATTATTATGATTATGATTATGATTATGATTATGATGATGATGATGATGATTATTGTTGTTGTTATTATTATTATTATTATTATTATTATTATTATTATTATTATTATTATTATTATTATTATTATTATTATTATTATTATATTATTATTATTATTATCATTATCATTATTATTATTGTTGTTTTGTTGTTGTTGTTGTTGTTGTTATTATTATTATTATTATTATTATTATTATTATTATTATTATTATTATTATTATTATTATTATTATTATCACTACTATTATTACTATTATCATCATCATCATAGAAACTCTACTCACGTGCCCTCATACACACACAGTGTGTTTTACAGGAAGGAGGAGACGGTTAGTTAGCCAGGTAGCCACGACCACCAGACAGGATTCAGGCCAGCGACCTGTGTCAATATTTGGGGTATCCCTGCCCACCCCGGGTAGCTAAATGAATGAGGGGAGAGGGGGGGGGGGGGGGTCATGGCTAAAGGGCCACCCAGCCTCGTTGAGTTAGAAACTGTGATCCTTTACAAATGACCTGTATTGAAATATCTGTGGGGGGGGGAGGGGGGAGGAGGGGAGGGTGAAGAGGTGAGGAGAGAAAAAGATGGAAAGGGGTGGTGGGGCAGGGTGTTGGTTTACTGTTGTTTGCTGACTTCATTTCAGGTTTTTGTTAGGGGGAGGGGGTAAGGGTCAATGGGGAGGGGTGTGGTGTGGAGGTGGGTGACTCATGGTTTAATGGCCGATAGGTTAAACGGTCAATGAGCCGCTGCCTTTGACCAGTCTGGCACACCGACTGAAAACATCATCTACTGAGGAGCAGGAGTTGATACACCAACTCAATTCCACTGTCTCCATCGCCGCTGTCGTCGGTAGGAGCTCCACACAATGCCACCAGGGTTTGCTATCTCTGTCTGTCTCTGCTGAGTTCTACCATCTCCTGTAGCCCTCCCTCCCAGACCACTGATCTCAGTGATGTTGGCAATGTAGGATGTTGGTGGTCTGCCGTTTTTCCTTCTGCCCTCAACCTTACCTTGGAGAACTACAGATTTGTCTGTATGTTTCTGTGTGCATGAGGTCCAAAGGACTTTAAAGGGGGAGAGGAGTCGGCACTGATGTGAACTTCAGAGGAAAAAACCCTCTTGAACGAGATTCAAACCTGGGTCAGTAGATCACGAACCATCACTCTAACCACCAGGCTATCCTATGCCTCAGGAAATAGAACCGTACATATATTGACAGTTTTGACAGAGAATAAAGACATTTTGGAATAGAAGGGAAAGCATAAGAAAACAGAAGTAGAAGGTAGCACAAAGAACCTACCGAATATTGAAACCAGGACCTCACACAAAACAAAACAAAAAAAACCCTCAACCCAATAGTGAAAACACTAAACCATGTTTCCTCTCCTATCTTTGCTGCCACACTGGGATGTTTCCTGCAAATGAATGCAGTGTTTGAACAATGTGAACACACACATACACGCACACACACACGCACACACACACACACCAAACACACACACACTCACACGCACACACACACACACACACACACACACACACACACACACACACACACACACACACACACACAGCACAACACACACACACAAACCAGCTAAACCAACCCTGTTTGTCCATCCCTCTGTTAGCAAACACCACTACTCCCTCTAAACGCTTTCCCTCTTATCCTCCTCTCCCCAAAAAATAATTGGGTGGGATAGTTTAAATTTGGACCTAGCTACAAAAAAAACCCTCTCCCTCCCATCCTCATCCTTTTTTTCTCCAAACCCCGCTCACGTGCCATCATGCACACAGTGTTTTACAGGAAGGAGGAGATGATTGGCTGGCCAGGCAGGTAGACACGACCACCAGGCAGGGTCTGGGAGAGAAGCAGTGTCAATAATTATTTGGGTATCAAGGCTCACCCTGGGTAACTGAATGAGGGGTGGGTAGGTGGGGCCACCCAGCTTTGGGAGTTGAAGCTCTGATCTTTGGGGAGTATCTGTATTGACTGTTGTGGGTTGATGTGGTTAGAGGAGAGAGGATGGATATCAAGAATGCTTTCATTTCTGGTCCTGTCTGACCAGTTGACTCTTAAAAGTCGCCTGTAAAACCACATTTTGCATGTTTTTCTTTTTGTCTCTTTCTAATTTTCGTAGTGTTTATGTTTTTGACCCATACAACAACATAGGCTAGATCATTGTTTGACACTTTTAATTCTAAAAAAAAACTTAGTTATTCTTTTGTCTTTTCACATGTTGTTTAACTACATCAACATCAGTACAAGGAAAGGATAGGGGAGGGTTTGGGCCAATGGTATGGGCATGTCACAAGATCAAAAGGACTAGCAAAAACAAAACTGCAAGGCACTTTCCAGGGAGGAAGAAAAGAGGCAGACCTAGGAAGATATGAGAGGGCAACATCAGCAAATGGACAGGCCTAGAACTCAACAAAATTTTGAGAAAGGCAGAAGAGAGGAGAGAGAGAGAGAGAGAGAGAGAGAGAGAGAGAGAGAGAGAGAGAGAAGAGAGAGAGAGAGAGAGAGAGAGAGAGAGAGAGAGAGAGAGAGAGAGAGAGAGAGGAGAGAGAGAGAGAGAGAGAGAGAGAGAGGAGAGAGAGAGAGAGAGAGAGAGAGAGAGAGAGAGAGAGAGAGAGAGAGAGAGGGAGTGGAGGGAACTGGTTGTCAAGTCTTTGGGGGTGCCCGACTGTCACCAGACTAAGGGATAGATAGACAGATAGATAGATAGATAGATAGATAGATAGATAGATAGATAGATAGATAGATAGATAGATAGATAGATAGATAGATAGATAGATAGATAGATAGATAGATAGATAGATAGATCATAGACAAGAATTCTACCATTATGGAAATACCACGATAGACTACACCATGTATGTGCCGCCTGAACCTACCTACGTGACATCCCTGAACATTCCAAACACAAGGAGACTACAGAGGATTGAACCTACAGCCTCTAAAACCATTCCTCTCTTCTGGGCCACAATACTTCAGGTTTCATTTCTAAGCTTAAATGTCTCCTGTGCGCACCCTCCTTCTCTCCAAACGCTGCTCACGTGCCATCATGCACACAGTGAGTTTTACATGAAGGAGGAGATGATGGCTGACCAGACAGGCAGAAAGCTAAAGCCAGGACCACCAGGCAGGGAAGCAGCAGTGTCAATAATCGGGTATTAAGACCTAACCTACCCCGGGTAATGAAATGAGAGATGGGGGTGGGGGTGGTGGTTGGAGAGGCTTAGGGGCCATCCAGTGTTGTGAGTTAGAAGCTTTGATCTGTGCAAAGTGTCTGGATTAGTTGTGATGCTTGGAAGGGGGTGAGAAGGAAAGAGATGAGGGAGATAGGATGTGGGGGTGGGGAGGATTGGAGGTAGAGGGGTGAAAGGTTAAGGAGAGTAGAGGATGGATGTGATGGATTTGTTGTTAGTGTTATTTTTTTGTGTCTTTATTCTGTCTCTTTAAAAGTGTAGGCAAAGGGAATGTAACAAAGAGTTGACATTTTAAAGGTATGGTTATGGGGCAGTTGATTAGCTACTAGTGACTGACCACATGTGATAACGCTATTAGCATTTCATACTGATTATAACAAAGCCAGCAACAGAAACGAGCGGCGTGGGGGCAACAGGAGGCAGCAAAACAAGATATAAAAAACGACTGATCACTAGGTATGAGAATTGTAACAACTCCTAAAACAACCTTACAGCATATACATACATAAATACATACATACATACATACATACATACATACATACATACATACATACATACATACATACACCACACACACCACACACACACACACACACACACACACACACACACACGCACACACACACACACACACTATGGGTTGAACATTTCACTTTGTAGTCCTTAATCAGGGCAAAGGTCAGAGGAAAAATTATGTAGATGCTTTGGTATGCCACCCTCAGAAAAAATCATTCATTCCTTCATTCATCTATTCACACACACTCTCTCTCTATCTATACATATATATATATATATATATATATATATATATATATATACATATATATATACATATATATATATATATATATATATATATATATATACAAGTGTATGTGTATGTGTGTGTGTGTGTGTATGTGTTTGTGTCCAGAAGAGAGACAGAGTATAGGGTGGGGAGGTATACATACAGAAGCTAGGACAGGCTGAACAATCTAATGGGGACCTCACACACATACAACACACACACACACACACACACACACACACACACACACACACACACACACACACACACACACACACACACACACACACACACACACACACACACACACACACACACACACACACACGGGGGGGACGGATAGCCTAGTGGTCGGAACATTGCGCTGGCAATTTGACGACCCGGGTTCGAGTCCGGTCGAGGAAATTTTTCTCCTGGAGTTAACATCAATGCTGACTCCACTCTCCCCAAAAGTCCTTCGGATGAGACTATAAACCGAAGCCCCGTGTGCGAACGCACGCAGAACATCTTGCGCACACGTCCGCTTTTCGTATGAATAGGCCATCGTGTGCCGGTGGGAACAGATAACAATATTTACAAAACCGCATACACACGGGGACCGGATGAAAAAAAGCACCTGATTGCTTATTCTTTTATGCTCGATATAAAAGAATAAATAAATAAATAATAAAATAAATAAACACACACAGAAGAAAAAAAACAACAAACCTCCAACATTAAACACTAAAAAAAAAGACTCCATTTTTCATCTCTCCTCTTCCAAAACACAGCACTGTGGTTTTCCCAGCTAAACAGCAGGAGATGGGGAGGGCGACGGGAGACAACCAGCCAGCCACAGCCCCGCCCCGTGTGTCACCACTGTGTCAGCAAACACCAGCGCTCATTCTGACTGATTCTGCTTCTGACCCCTGCTAGCCACAGACAGCGTATTAATTCTATAGATTTGTATACCATTTGAAGTCAGGGCAGATTTCCCTGCCTGAAAATCGTTGCAGCTCTCTCTCTCTCTCTCCAAGAAGAGCGTGTCGTCACAAGAGCTGCGCCACTTTTTTCTTTTTTCGTTTATTTATATTTTATTTTTTTATATCGAGGATAATGGAATAAGCACTTGTGTGCTTTTTTTTTTTTACATCCAGTCGCCGTGTGTATGCAGTTTTACAAATTTTGGCATCTGTTCCCACCTGCACACGATGGCCTACTCTTACGAAACTTTACGAGGATTTAACGTGTGCGCAAGATGAGCGGCGTGGGGGCAACAGGAGGCAGTGAAACAAGATATAAAAAACGCTGATCATCAGGTATGAGAATTGTAACAACTCCTAAAACAGCCTTACAGCATCTAAACCACATTAAAACATTTTCATTTCATGATTTTATACCCTTTAAGTCATGGCAGATCTCTCTACGTAAAATTTGGATTGTTCGCTATGGGGAGAGCGAGCCGCCACAAAAGTAGCGCCATCCATTATTTGTGTCTCTTTTTCCTGATTTAATTCCATTTTGCTTATTTTTTTCACTTTGCTAGTAATAATCAGAATCCACATTATGCGTGCGTAAAAGAAAATAGTTCCATACTTGATGGTTACTTCAATTACATTAAAAATTGTGGGTTTGCTTTTCGTTCTGTGATAATAGACTTTATCTCAACAATTTGGTAGTTATAAATTCCTTGTTTCTATTCTACAAATCGATATTTGCAAGTAACTATGTTTTTCTTTGTCATTTTTTGTGTTGGTTTTTGAATGCAAATCTGTTAGAAATCTATGTTACAGGTTATTCGGATAAAACAATAAACCGAGGCCCCGTGTGCTAACGCACGCAGAACATCTTAAAACCCCATTCCGCCTTTCGGAAGAACAGGCCATTGTGTGCCGGTAGGAGCGGATGACAAAATTAAAAAACACAAAACAGCTTGCACACATGTGTCGTGTTTAGACACCATCCCTGGGGAAAAATCGGGGAGTTGAAGTCCCCAGGGCGACTCAGGGCTGTATTAAAAAAAAAAGGGGTAGATGCTGTACTTGTGGCGACGCGTTCACCTCGGGGAGAGCAGCCCGAATTTCACGCAAAGAAATCTGCTGTCACATAGAGTAGTATAACATTATAAGTATAAAAATACTCTCTGCATGCCTTTTGGCTTAAACATGACTAATATAATATGAATGCGAGATTAACAAGCAACAATTCAACTGGATAAAAGATATCAAGCTTAAGTTTATCTTAAGCCCCACCTAATGAAAAAGTAACATAGAATACTGATGCAGACAAATGACATATACATGATCCTAAACAAAATAAGTACAAATATCATTTCACAAAAATTACAGAAACATACCATACAACACAGCCAAACTGAAGTAAACAAAAAGTGTAACGAAAAAGATGCACAAAAAACAAACAAGAAAGCAATGAAATCAAGAATAAAAAATTGATGGGATTCGAACCCGCAACCTTCCAGTACGTATCCTGTAGCACTAACCACTGGGCCTTGGTGGGTGGTTGATAGCACGCACCATTCTGTCGGCAGCCTATCACTGTACGGCTCCTTGGTGGTCACAGAGTAAAGTTAGCACCGTAGAGAAAACCACAGGTCATTGACACAGTCTGCAGTGCTCTACCAGAGAGAGAGAGAGAGAGAGAGAGAGAGAGAGAGAGAGAGAGGAGAGAGAGAGAGAGAGGAGAGAGAGAGAGAGAGAGAGAGAGAAGACAGACAGACAGACAGACAGACAGACAGACAGACAGACAGACAGACAGACAGACAGACAGACAGACAGACAGACAGACAGACAGACAGACAGACAGACAGACAGACAGACAGACAGACGGAGACAGAGACAGACAGTCAGATAGACAGTAGACAAACAAGAAATCAGAGAGACAGAGCCCGACACACAACTAGGCAGGCAAATACATAGAACTGCCAGCCAGACTGATAGACAAACAGACAAAAAGACAGACAGACAGAAACAGAGAAAGGAAGAGAGAGAGATGAAAACTTGCAAACACAACAATTGCTTTTGATCAGTATAATTGCAAGAAACTTTAACATTAGAAACCTTTCACTGAAACCAAAAAATGCAAAGCGATCTATGAAAAACAGAGACACCACTATAGCATAAACAGTCTTTTAACCTGATTGTTTCATTCCCCCCCCCTTCCCCATTCTGCCCCCCCACCACTCACAAAAAAACAACAAAAAATAATAACTCTGTCCCTCCTTCTTTCTTTGGTATCTTTCTAATACCCCCTCCTTCTCTCCTCCTCTTTTCTCAAGAAGAGTGCAGATGACGTGAATATACAAATCTTTAATGTCGTTTCTGTGCCCGTTGTACATTTCAAAATGTTTTCAACTAATTTGTTTATCATGAAGTCCGAATGTTGATAAATATACCAACAGAAGAGAACACGATACTAATTTGCAATTGTTGCGACGATAATGATCTAATTTCAGAGTTAAATTTTATGATTGACACTTTTTTTTCCAGAGGCATGTTATGACATTTTACAAACTGCATCTTGGAATAAAGGAATCTTGAAGGCTATTCTCCAGATTTTTGAAACGCTAAGTTGATGTCTATATTCCACTGTTCGCTATGCTAAAAATCGTTTTGTAGCACTTACACACATGCACGCGCGCGCGCACACACACACACACCACACACACACACACACACACACACACACACACACACACACACACACACACACACATATCGATTTGTTTTCTTCGTATTGTTTATTGTTATAATCTTGTGGTTAAACATTACTGGTAAAGATTTTCTTGTTTCTAGATAAATGGCATGATAAAAATACAAATGCACTGCTTATTCAATACACAGTCTGAAAATAAAATGTCAATGTTTACTTTGATTTTGACTTTGACTTTGACTTTCACACACACACATACGCGCGCGCGCGCGCGTGCACGCACACACACTCACATACACACACATGCATATAGTGTACGAATACATCCAACTTCCCTCTATCCATCCCAACACACACTCTACCACAACGCAAAACTCCATTTCCACACAGAAAAAAAGACATACAAAATTCATCTTCTCTTCCCTCCATTCCTACTGACAGTTCGAACTCAGCACGTGCAATTTGGCCAACCATTCTCCCCCCCCCCATCCTCCCCTCCCCAACTCTCCCTAACCCACCAAAACCCACCACCACCAACCACCAACAATAACCACCATCATCACCACCAACCAACCCAAACCAACCAAGCCAACCAACCAAGCAGCCAGCCAAGCTGACAGACAAGGTTTTCAAACTCGACACAGTCCCCTCTCGCCTTGCCCGTCTGTTTCCCGGGGATCTTCACACCTCAATCTTCTCCAGTCGTCAGATGACCCCTCCCGGCTCGGTGCGGAACGGTCCGGAGAGACTGAAAGAGGAGAGGGCTGGATGGACAACTTCGGGTGCGACCTGTCGTCTTTCCTCCTTCGGTTCCAGTCTCTCTCTCTTTTGTGTCTGTGTGTCTGTCTGTCTGTCTGTCTGTCTCTCTCTCTCTCTCTCTCTCTGAAGTTCTCTCTTCTCTCTCTCTCTCTCTCTCTCTCTCTCTCTCTCTCTCTCTCTCTCTCTCTCTGTTCCTGACCTGCCGGCCTATCATTTGCTTCTAGAGGTGTCGGGGCTCTGAGAGGCTTGGGTGTGTGGTTCAGTGGTGACGACTGTGCTCTTTTTGTTTTGTTTTGTTTTGTTTAAGCAGGGGTATTGTTTTGGTGTTGGGTGGGGAGGGTTGAATAGTGTGTTTGTTGAAATGAACTTTCTGAGCACACTTTTTGTTGGTGTGCTTCTATGTCTTAAGAAAAAGATTATAGTTAAAGCTGCCTAAAGAGTTTCTGGGATAGCAGTTGGTAAATGGCAACTTTGAAAACAGTAGTATTTGTTAGCGGCTTAAGTTTCACAAATTGTTGATAGTATTGTCAGAAGTTTCAGTTGGGTTTGTTTGTTTGTTTGTTTGTTAGTTTGTTTTGTTGTTGGGTTTTTTTTGGGGGGGGGGGGGGGGGGCAAATCTTGATACTGATGAGTGTTCCTTGTGCATTAGATGCCATCTTTAGAAAGAGGAAATACAAGTATTCTCTTTTGCATTGCAGCCCATTTTCAGAGAGTGGAAAATAAAATCTTCGTTATGGAATACAGCTCATTTTAGAAGTCAGGTAAAACAAATATTGCTTAACATACTAGCTTAAAAACAAAATGGAAAAACAAAATATTATTTAAGCACTGCAGCTTATGTTTAGATACAGGAATTACAAACTCCCTCTGCAATACACGCCTACACTAGAGACAGGGTACACAAATAACTATTCCCTATGCAAGAAAACCTATCTTTTCATACCTAAAAGTGAAATATTCTCTATGCAAAAAACCTATATTTAGATACAGACGAATACAATATTTCCTGCGCAATAAGCCTATATTTTATTTAAAAAATAAGATATTTTCTTTGCAATACAACCAAAATTTAGATACAGAAAAATAAGATATCTCTACGTAGTACAGTCAATATTTAGATACAGAAAAACAAGATGTTCTTTATGCAATACAGCTCATATTTTTATGCAGATACATCATACATTTCCTATACAATACAGTTTATATTTAGATACAGAAACATAATATATTTTCTGTGCAGTACAGTCCATATTTATGTACAGAAAAAATTAGATATCTTCTGTGCAGTACAATCCATATTTATATACAGAAAAATTAGATATTTTCTGTGCAGTACAGTCCATATTTAGATACAGAAAAAATCAGATATTCCCTGTGCAGTGCAACCTATATCCAGAGTTAAAAAGCAAAATGTTCCATAGAGAATAAAGACCATCTTTAAAAGACAGGAAAACAAAACAGTATCTATGCAATACAGCTCCTGTTTCTCAGTTACATCAAAAACGGGATAGCCTAGGGCTACAAAAATCACTGTAATCTTTGATTTGATGGCCTGGGTTTGAGACATCACCCAGGCATCACTGAAGGAGATTTACCCCTGGATTTACCACCAGCACTAGTTCCACTTACCTTACCTTACCTTAATCCTCCTCGCTCTGGGTGGAGCAAAAGGCGCCAACAAGTCTCCTCCAGCCATCTCTGTCTTGGGCAAGCCAGCTGATTTCATTCCATGTTTTGCCCATTATTTTCATTTCTTCTTCTATAGTTCTCCTCCATGTACCTAACGGCCTACCCCTCTTCCTTTTACCAGGTGGTGCCCATCTGAGTGCGGCATGTGGATGTCGGGTCTTGTTCATCCTGAGGACATGGCCCAGCCACCTCCATCACCTTTGTTTCACTTCTTCTATGATATTGTTGATGCCAGTCCTTTTGCTCACTTCTCTATTGGTAACATGTTGTTCCCAGTGGATCTTGAGGATGCGGCGAAGACACCTGCCTTCGAAGCCTCTGAGTCGGCTTTCAATCTTTTTGTTGGTTCTCTAGTGAGGATGAAATAGCTCAGTAGTCATAGTACTTGATTTCCCCAAACCAATATTAAGCAGCAACGAGCGTGGTTACCAAGTGGCTGGGTGACCGTTTGGGCGCCTTCGCTTCAGAAAAGTCCCACAGTTCACCCAGCTGTAAATGGGTATCTGACCTCTTTAGGGTCAAGGAAGGTAAACGCAGCTAGGGAGAGGAGATGGGCGCCGCCCTCAATATGCTGACCCCTGGAGAAACTGATGTTTCTGACACCTCGCTTTCTTACGACCACATATGTTATGGGACACCATTACCTTTACCTTATTAGTTCTACTGCCCTAAAAGTCTTTCAAAACAGACCATAACCAATAACCAAACAACCAACAACAATAACAAAACTTTCATCAGACTCCACCCCACTTAACCTTACGTTTCCAGTCGGAGGACGCAAACCTCGACCATTCAAAGCGGCGCTCGTGCTGCTCGCTCCGACTGTCTGTCCCAGGAGAGGCAAGAGAGAGAGAGAGAGGAGAGAGAGAGAGAGAGAGAGAGAGAGAGAGAGAGAGAGAGAGAGAGAGAGAGAGGGGGGGGGAGGGGGAAGGAAGAGACTAGGTGGCGCAGAGGGGCGGTTGGGTCAGTGCAAAACGTCATACGTGTGGCTGGACAGAAGATGG
>CM060332.1:51998596-52013596 GCA_030674155.1 Stramonita haemastoma | reverse complement strand
CTCACCACACACACACACTCTCTCTCTCACACACACACATACACACACACATACACACACACATACACACACACATACACACACACGCACACACACACACAAATGACTTGTTTGTCCACATCTTCCTGTTCAAAGTTAACGCTTAAAAATAACGGAACAGTCCCTGCCTTACGCAAGTGCTCGCGCGGACATGCACTAGCACACGTACTTACAGACATACACATACACGCCCAAACAGACAAACAAGTGCACACAAACACACACAGAGACAGACACAGGCAGAGAGACAGACAGACAGACAGACAGACAGACAGAACAGACAACAACACACACACACTCTCCTCCTCTCTCTCTCTCTCTCTCTCTCTCTCTCTCTCTCTCTCTCTCTCTCTCTCTCTCTCTCTCTCTCTCTCTCTCTCTCCTCTCTCTCTCTCCTCTCTCCTCTCTCTCTCTCTCTTCTCTCTCTGCAAGTCTGCACGTATGTACTAGAATATTATACACACATGATCATGACTCTGTACATACATACATGCATGCACGCACGCACGCACACATGCTTGGTCATATGTAGCTATAAACAGCAATGAACATGCATGCACGCAGACACGCACGCACGCACACATGCTTGGTCATATGTAGCTATAAACAGCAATGCTGTCATGCTAGAATTCCTTCAGGTTGTTTCTTGCGAAAAAAAAACAACCCACACCGCAAAGTGTGGCATCATGATTGGCTGTAGTGTGACACTCCTCTACATAATTATGCAGTCTAATGCCTTGCATCATCTTCCCTGCACTGTTGACTGCTTTGGCTGGTGCACTGGCTTTTTTTGTTTTTGTTGCCCTTTCTCGAGATGATGAAATAAAGTCGTCTGACTTGACTTAACTTGTTTTTGACTTGACATGACTTGACTTAACCTGACTTAAATTGGCCTGATTTGACTTGACTTGAAACGACTTGACTTTGCATGACTTAAATTAACCTAACCTGACCTGACCTGACCTGACCTGACTGACTAGACTTGACTGGACTTTAATAGACTTGACTTGACTGGACTGGACTGGCTGTTCATTCAGTTGGTCGTGTGTGGATGAGTGACTGAATGTGCGTAAGCGGAAGAAAGACCAGCCTAGCTGCATTTGTGATTTGGTTTTTCAAGTGTGCGTGTGTGTGTGTTTGTGTGTGTGTGTTTGTGTGTGGTGTATGGATGTGTGTGTGTGTGTGAGTGTGTATGAGAGAGAGAGGAGACAGAGAAGAGACGAGACAGAGAGAAGAGGAGAGAGGAGAGAGAGTGAGGAGAGAGGAGAGTAGAGAGAGAGAGAGAGAGAGAGGAGAGAGGAGAGAGAGAGAAAGAGAGAGAGGAGAGAGAGAGAGAGAGTGAGGAGAGGGAGAGGAGAGAGAGAGAGAGAGAGAGAGAAAAGAGAGAGAAGAGAGAGAGTGAGAGAGAGAGAGAGAGAGAGAGAGAGAGAAAGAGAGATATATGAGAGAGACGGACATCACAGACAGACAGACATACTGACAAGGACAGAGAGAATGGAGAGGAGGGAGAAGAGATTGAGAGGAAGAGAGTTGGAGAGGTAGAGAGAGGACATTATATATATATATATATATATATATATAGAGAGATAGAGAGAGGAGAGAGAGGGAGAGAGAGAGGAGAGAGGAGAGAGAGGAGAGAGAGAGAGAGAGAGAGAGAGAGGACGGAGGAGGAGAGAGAAGAGAGAGAGAGGAGAGAGAGAGAAAGACAGACAACACAGACACACAGACACACAGACACACAGACAGAGACAGACATACAGGCACACAGACAGACACACAGACAGACATTGACAGACAAAGTAACAGAAGTGTACATCATTTTGCTATTTTCTGTGTTAGTCTACCCTTCCTTTCCTTTTTGGACACTAATTCACTTTTGAATCATTTCCCATTATGATTCAGCTTAAACATTTTTCTTTTTAAAACATCTAGTTTTGTTCCATTGTTCCTTTCAAATTCTTCCATTCCAATTCCCTTATCTTTCTTTAGCTGTTATGTCTGTTTAATGTTAATGTGTCATACATTCTTGTCTGTCCCTAAGTGTTTGACCGAATTGTTACTATATTTTTTGCCTGCTTGTATGTTTCATTCTTCGTGTATGTGCAACTAAATCAGAAACACCATTGTTTCTGCTGTTACACCAAAAACCACTTTTGTTTGGATATTCATGAAGTGAATGCATAAAATATGAGAAGTTTTAAAATGTGCATCATAATGTATCATTATACATATTTCAGATTCTGAAAGTCAAAGTGAAAGATGGGGAGAGTAAAGAGAGAGAATGAGAGAGAGAGAGAGAGAGAGAGAGAGAGAAGGAGAGAGGAGGAGAGAGAGAGAGGAGAGAGAGGAGAGAGAGAGGAGAGAGATGAGAGAGAGAGAATGAGAGAGAGAGAGAGGAGAGAGAGGAGGAGAGAGAGAGAGATGAGGGAGAGAGAGAGAGATGTGATGAGAGAGATGAAGAAGAGAGAGAGAGAGAGAGAGGGATTTCTTTATTTCTTTTATATCGAGGATAACAGAATAAGCAATCATGTGCTTTTTTTCATCCGGTCCCCGTGTGTATGCAGTTTTTGTAAATATTGTTATCTGTTCCCACCGGCACACGATGGCCTACTCTTACGAAAAGCGGAACAGGATTTAACGTCTGCGCAAGATGTTCTGCGTGCGTTCGCACACGGGGCCTCGGTTTAAAGTCTCATCCGAAGGACTTGTGGGGAGAGTGGAGTCGGCACTGATTGTTAACTCCAGGAGAAAAATTTCCTCGACCGGACTCGAACCCGGGTCGTCAAATTGCCAGCACAATGCTCTGACACACACACACACACACACACACACACACACACACACACACACACACACACACACACACACACACACACACCAACACAACACACACACACCACACACACACACACACACACACACACACACACACACACACACACACACACACACTCAAATTCACTCCTCTCCCAATTTGGAAAATGATTACCTATTTGCTTTTCTAATTATTTATTTATATAGTCATTTATTAATCTGTTTGTCTATTTATTTATTTATCTATTTATTTATTTATTCATTTTTTTGATGTTTTTGTTTATTCTTTTATTTCGAGGATTCTATTTATTTTTTATTTATCTATTCTGTTATTTCGAGGATAATGAAATAAGCACCCATGTGCTTTTTTTTTTTTTTCTCTTTTTTACTTCAGTCCCCAAGTGTATGCAGTTTTGTCAATTTTGTCATCCGTCCCACCAGCACACAATAGCCTATTCTTCAGAAAAGTGAAACGGGTTTCAACATATGCGCAAGATGTTCTGCGTACGTTCGCACACGGGACCTCGGTTTATAATCTCATCTGAGGGACTTTTGGAGGGAGCGGAGTCAGCACTGATGTTAACTCCAGAGGAAAAAATCCTCTTGAACGAGATTCGAACCCGGGTCAGTAAAATCATGAGCGCATCAATCTGACCACCGGGCTATCCAGCTAGATCAATATGTGGTTTAATCAAACAACTCTCCAACGGACGCTATAACCGTGTGATTGATTAACACTGTTCGACTTTATCCTTTATGTCTATGAAGACGTGGGTTCGAATCTCGGCGCGTCTGGTGAATTAATGGTGGGGAATTTTACGATCTCTCTAGCTCCAATGCTCTTCAGCAAGCCTGCCCCTTTAGAGAGTCATGTTACCCTAGTGTTGAGGATTCTTATCTCCATCAATACAGGGGGACGGGATAGCCTAGTGGTCACAACATTTCGCTTGCAATTTGACGACCCGAGTTCGATTCCCGTTCGAGGGGATTTTTCCTCTGGAGTTAACATCAATGCTGATGCGGAAAAAAGCGGTGAAAAAATGTGTGTACATTTATCTCAAATTTCTTTTATACAAGAGATTGTATGTTTATTTTTTTCTTGTTATTTATCTGTTTGACTGGATGATACAAAGAGGTGTAAAAGCTATGTGACGTCAGTTTTTGAGTAAGTTTGGCGCCTCATTGTTCGTAAACCATAACGTGCTACGGATTTCCGCAAGTGTAAGACTAAAAATAAACGAACGGACTATTTCCTCCATAAAACCACGGTATCTTATGGGATTGAAATCTAGAACCTTCTTAAGTGCTAACCACTGGGACACGGTGGCTGATTCTCTGAATAACTATTGGTCTTGATTCTATAATCCTTACAAGAATTTCAGAGAAACAATAACTCAACAATCTGTGGATGAACGTAAGTAAGAGTAAACCGTGTGTAGCTATGGATATAGTTAAGACGATAGTCCAACACACAAACACACATACTATACACACACACACGCGCGCTGACACACACATACACACACTCAACACACACAAAGACATACAAACTACATACATACACACACATACACACACGCGCGCGCGCGCGCGCACACACACACGCATAAACACACATACAGTAGATCTCTCTGTCTCTGTCTCTGTCTCTCTGTCTCTCTGTCTCTCTGTCTCGTCTGTCTCTCTGTCTCTGTCTCTCTCTCTTCTCTCTCTCTCTCTCTCTCTCTCTCTCTCTCTCTCTCTCTCTCTCTCTCTCTCTCTCTCCTCTCTCTCTCTCTCTCTCTCTCTCTCTCTCTCTCTCTCTCTCTCTCTCTCTCTCTCTCTTCTCTCTCTCTCTCTCTCTTCTCTCTTGTACTCAGTCTCCTATTTTGGAGTTGTCTTGTATCACATAAAGTGGAAAGACACTAAAATTGAAGACTTACACACTAAAAATACACACACATACATCACACACATCACACACACACACACACACACACACACAAACACACACACACACAAAAGCACACACATGCACACACAAACACACATGCACACACGCACACACACATGCACACACACACACACACACACACACACACACACACACACACACACACACACACACACACACACACACACCTCCTTCTCTTTCCCATTCACCGATTTTCCTCATAATTCTATTCTAAACATCTCTAACAACACACACACACACACACACACACACACACACACACACACACACACACACACACACACACAACACACACCTGCTTCAGCTAAACAAAAACAGTGATAGGTAAACATTAATAATCCAACTCCAAATAACCAAAACACACACACGCAAACACACACACACACACCTGTTTCATCTAAACACACACATACACCTGCTTCATCTAAACAAAAACAACAATAGCTAAACATTGACAATCTAACTCCAAATAAACACACCACACACACACACACACACACACACACACACACACACACACACACACACACACACACCACACACACACATACACACAAATACACACACCTGCTTCAGCTAAACAAAAACAATGATGTTAAACATTGATAATCTAATTCTAAATATAAACACACACGCACACACACACACACACACAACACACACACACACACACACACACACACACACACACTACACACACTACACACACGCACACACACCAATCACACACACACACACACACACACACACCACACACCACACACACACACGCACACGCACACACACACACACACACACACACACACCACACCACAAGATGATAGCCTATGCATGCAGGCCTACAAGCTGTTGTGGAAACACTGAAGTGTGTTTGACAAGGAGCGGAGCTAGACCCTGGCATATTATGACACTGGCCCTGTCACACAGCGATGAGGGGTCCCACGGGAGTTTCTCGGGGCATCGTGTCACAAGCGCATGTGTTACCCGTTATGCAAGTGGCTGGAAAAGAATGCATGTGTAGGTCACAGACATGCATGTGACTTGTGCATGTAGAGTAAGGGTAAGGGTAAGGGAGAGGTTTAGGGTGGGAGGAGGGGGGAGGATAGAGGGGTGGGGAAGGAGAAGGGGAAGTTGTGTGTGTATGTTATCAGTGTGAGTGTTGGTGTATGTGTGTGTGTGTGTGTGTGTGTGTGTGTGTGTGTGTGTGTGTGTGTGTGTGTGTGTGTATGTGTGTGTGTGTGTGTGTAGATATGTGACATTTCGACTGTATTGCACGATGTTAAACAAGCGATTGCGCAAACATAATATACACTACTATGCAAGTGAGTTATTGTGCAACCACAATTACAAAAGCCTTTCCACTTAAATGCATATTGATACACCCATATACTGACATTACCTGTTTGTTACCCGTTACATATCCCAAAGTCTAGCTGATCCATGTAGCACCACTGAAGATCCTGCAACCAGCTTCCACGACTTCTCATAGTTCTCAGCTTTCCGCAGTGGGTCAGGCCACTCATGGCCAGACTTCTCTCTAATGTCTTCCCATAGTTTTCTCTTCGTCTCTCTCATTATACGTGTCCCTATAGGACACTCTTGGCCTGTCCAGATGTTCGCGTGACGTACATGTGTTGTTGTCTGTCATTACTATGAGCGGAAATGCGTTGCCGTTAATTTGCTTGACAACTTAAGCCCAGCGCATTCGACTTTGGTGAGGCAAAACTTATTCATATCTTTTAATTTCTTTTTCTATAAACAAAGACAAGAAAATGGGCCAAGAGGGCAGAACATAGACAAGAAAGAGGTGCCAGGAAGAAACGAAACAAGGCAAAATCAAAGAAAAGGATAGAAAAGAGGGAATTCCTAGCACAGAATTTGGGCATGCTATTTATACTGACAGTCCCTAGCCCCTCTGCATCCCCACGGGGAAGATTCTACTCACACAACACATAGCGCCTAAAACAAAAAGTGCCAAATCTTGCGAACGGTATATTATCACAAGAACTCAAAGAAAAGGTGGAGAATATTGAGCAAATAATACGTTCTTACCACGTATCACGATAGAAACATAATCATTATCAGTGGACACAAATGGCTCAGTTTATAAGTGTATAATGATTATGTACATGTTGGTCCTTTAATACGGTCGCCCGTCATCATTGCTTCCTGAGTATGTATGTATGTATGTATGTATGCATGTATGTATGTATGTATGTATGTATGTATGTATGTATGTATGTATGTATGTATGTATGTATGTATGTATGTATGTATGTATGTATGTATGTATGTATGTATGTATGTATGTATGTATGTATGTATGTATGTATGTATGTATGTATGTATGTATGTAGGTATGAATGTATGTATGTATGTGTGTCTGTATGTATGTGTGTCTGTCTGTATGTATGTATGTATGAATGTATGTATGTATGTATGTATGTATGTATGTATGTATGTATGTATGTATGTAGGGTATGTATGTATGTATGTATGTATGTATGTATGTAGGTATGTAGGTATGTAGGTATGGATGTATGTATGTGTGTTTGTATGTATGTATGTATGTGTGTAGGTAGGTAGGTAGGTAGGTAGGTAGGTAGGTAGGTAGGTAGGTAGGTAGGTAGGTAGGTAGGTAGGTAGGTGGGTAGGTATGCATGCATGCGTGCGTGCGTGCGTGCGTGCGTGCGTGCGTGCATGCATGCATGCATGCATCTATCTATCTATCTATCTATCTATCTATCTATCTATCTATCTATCTATCTATCTATCTATCTATCTATCTATCTATCTATCTATCTATCTATCTATCTATCTATCTATCTATCTATCTATCTATCCCTTAGTCTGGCAACCGTGGGGGCACCCCTGAAGACTTGACAACCAGTTCCCTCCATTTCTCTCTCTGTTCTGCCTTTCTCAGGGTTTTGTTGAGTTCTAGGCCTGTCCATTCACTGATGTTGTCCTCCCGTCTCTTCCTTGGTCTGCCTCTTTTTCCCCTCCATGGACAGTGCCTTGCTTCCAAAACAGGAGAAAAAAAACCGGCTCAGAGAGAAGGGAGGGGAGGCACAGTGTAATTAGCCTTTCTACATACCGAAGCGAAGACGTGACTTTTCTCGACTTTCTTGCCGAGTGCCGTGAGTTCTTTAACCAGCCAAAGTAAAGTGTAAATCGCCCCCTGCGTGCATGGAATGTAGCGGGTAGGAAAAAAAGAAGAATAAAAAGATAAAAAAGTAGGAGGGAGGGTTAGGGGGGAGGTATACTTGGGGAGGGGGGAGGGGAAGGGCGGGGGATATACTGGGTGTTTGAATGTGATCTTTGTCTATCTTTCACTCTGTCAGTCTGTCTGCTTTGCTCTGCCATACGTGTGTGTGTGTTTGTTGTGTGTGTGTGTGTGTGTGTGTGTGTGTGTGTGTGTGTGTGTGTGTGTGTGTGTGTGTGTGTGTGTGTGTGTGTGTGTGTGTGTGTGTGCACGCGCGCTTGTGTGTTAAACGAGCCAATATGCGCTTAGTTTCGTGCCGTCATGTAGGAGTTTACGTTTCGTTTGATTACGTGTGCATGCACACGTTTGCAAGCACTTGAATGCACATAAAGGAGTAAGTGTAGTGGTAGCGGTAGCTTTCATCGTAGTAGTAGCAGTATCAGTAGTAGCAGCAAAAGCAGAGGTGGTAGTAGTAGTAGTAGTAGTAGTAGTAGTAGTAGTAGTAGTAGTAGTAGTAGTAGTAGTAGTAGTAGTAGTAGTAGTAGTAGTAGTAGTAGTAGTAGTGGCAGCAGCAACAGTAGCAGCAGCAGCAGAATTAGTAGCAGCAGTTATAGTAGCACTAATTATAGTAGTTTTCTTTTACAGTATTCCACGTTTGTCAGGAGAGAGAGAAGAGAGGAGAGGAGAGAGAGAGAGAGAGAGAGAGAGAGGAGAGAGAGAGAGAGAGAGAGAGAGAGAGAGAGGAGAGAGAGAGAGAGAGAGAGAGAGGAGAGAGGAGAGAGGAGAGAAGAGAGAGAGAGAGAGAGGGCAGAGTGGAAGTGAATGTGTGTATGTATATGTATTTATATATATATTATATATATATATATATTTATATATATATATATATATATATATATATATATATTATATTATAATTCTATATCTATATCTATATATCTATATCTATATCTATATGTCTATATATATATATATATATATATATATATATATATATATATATATATATATATATATATATATATATATATATATTATATGTATAAATGCGTGACGTGCGCGCGCGCGCGCGCGCGCGTGTGTATGTGTGTATGTGTCTCCATGCGTGTGTGCATGCCAGTAAGCTTGTACGCGTGCGCCCGCGCGTACGTGTGCGTATATGTACAGGCGCATATGTACTTTTAAGTGTGCGAACATGACATTGTACTCGTGCGCACGCGCGCAAGTACGGATGTAGGTAACTTCTCGGCGCGGGAAGTGGGAGGAGGAGGGTGCATCACGAGCCCCTAAGACATACATACTCCTGGCTCAGGCCTTGGTCCCGAAACCATCTTCAAGATGGGGAGCAAACTCACTTCGTCATCTGGACAAACATGGCCCGCAATGGGGCGACAAGATGCAAACACACACTCCACCCCGAGTAAAGTCCACCCCAAGCTCTTAAACCCCCAGCCTCCCCACCCACCCAGGGTTTTTTTTTACACCCCTCCCCACACCTCTATCCCTAACTTTTGAGGCCAAGCTTTTGTGGCTTCTCATATCATCTTCTCCTTAACTGGAGGTAAACTATATTTACATATATAGACATACAGCAGGGTGAGGTTCTTCATGGAGACAGGAGTAGTGTTTGTATTAGTAAGGCGGGTTTTTTTGTTTTTTGTTTTTTGTTTTTGCTCCTTATCTTCTGTGAAATACAGAATTCGAGACACTTTTCTTTTATTGCATGATGATCAATGACGATGAGGATGATGAAACAATACTGCTATGGGGGTACATTTGCTTTTGAGACTATACGTGGAAGGGTTGTTCTCTACGCCTACTATTATAATGATATATCCAGGCGTCAACTTGGCCCCAGAGATACAGACACCTGCAGTGATGGTCAGGTAATTTGAGCAAAACTTTCAAACTCGCATTCTTAAAGTGGATGAAGCTTGACTGTGTGGTCCCAGTCTTCCCAATGAGTACATAGCAAATTCACTCTAGGTAGGAGCCGGCCAGAGTCCGAAAAAATTCCTGTGGGATTCGATACGTCGACCTTCCAGTCCGTAACCCTGGGCGCTAACCCCTGGGGGATAGTGGTGGTGTTGTGTTAGTTTTTGATGTAGTGGTAGCAGTAGCAGTAGTAGTGGCAGAAGCAGTGAGGAAAATAACAGCTGTAACAATATCAGCAGTATGCAAATAAGCATAAGTCATCTACCTATGGAGTGTCGAGATGTCAAGGATATTAAGCACATGCGTTTTATTGCTGAATCCCTAAAGATCCTTTGTCGCGTAGTTTTATCAGACGATTCTTTAAAACTTTTTGAGAGAATTGGGCTTTTACCGTCTGGTATGAGTGAAGGATTGCAGCTAAGCACTAAGAGCAACGTGGGATTTATTTAAGGAATTGGTCTTGCTTATACCCTTTTTTATGTCATTGATGTGGTTGATGTAGTTGATGGGAACGGGATAGCTCAGTAGTCAGAGCCCTTGTTTTCCCATAGCCAATGTTTTCCCTATGTTTTCCCATGTTTCCTTTCCGCTTTCCCTCAGGTAATGTTGAGCAGCATCGAGCGTGGTTAGATGATCGTTTGTGCGCCTTGGCTTCAGTACAGTCCCACAGTTCACCCAGCTGTCAATGGGTACCTGCCCTCTTTAGGGTCAGGGAAGGTAAATCAGCGAGGGAGAGGAGATGGGCGCCGTCCTCAACATGCTGGCCCCTAGAGAAGCTGAGGTCTCTGATGCCTTGCTCCACTACTACCACACAGGTTATGGGACATCTTTACCTTTACTGATGTGGTTTCTCCTGCATGCATGGACCGTCCTGAGCTGACCCTTATGGTTGGTCATGGCGTTGATACTGAAACGACAGTAGAGTTAGTGTAAACGCTGTTTTAAACATATATATATATTAGTTGTATAGTTTTAATCTTAATTCTAAAAATCTTTCAAGGTGACAGCCTGGATATGGCCTCTGTAGTCGGTGGGACTGACAAACAGAAGTTGGATTGGATTACATTGGACTGGATTAAACACTGATGTGAATCACGGGATCTGTTGTGTGCAAAGTTTTGTATATCTACACAAAGAAAATTCAGTCCCTGGGAGGTCTGCAAATTGTGATAAACTGGCAAATTGTTACATGTAAGTTACAGGTCCCCAGAACTCTCGAACGCTTGAACTAAAATTTAAATATTTTCTTTCAGGGTAATTGTACAAACCAGAGGTTTCTTCACATCAGGTTTTCATAAAAGACATAGATGTGTGGAAGAGAGAGAGAGAGAGAGAGAGGAGAGAGAGAGAGAGAGAGAGAGAGAGAGAGAGAGAGAGAGAGAGAGAGAGAGAGAGAGAGAGTCTCTCACACACACAAATGAACAGATAGACTAACAGACATATTGATTCATAAACAGACAAAGACAGAGAGAGCATCGGGATAATACAGTCAGAAAAAAACCCCTAGCAAATCAAACTCCAGACATATCTATAAAGCACCACTGTACACATTATAGTACATATACGACCAAAAAGAACAAAAGTCCTTGACAATAAACTATTTCCGAAAGGAACAAAGAGCAGAGAACTGTTCTGAAAATGATCTAGCACCCGTCCTCTTCCCTCCCCTCCTCACCCACACCAGTCCACCCTCTCCTCCTATATACCATCGCCATCATCATTGATACTCATCCATCTCTGTGACTGAAAAGCAAGGACAGTCACTTTTAAGTCTGTCAACAGCAAAACATTATTGCTCTCTTCCTTTGAAGTCCTGGAAACTTCCCTCTCTGACGTTGTGTTAACAAGGCCCGTCACTCTGCTTTCCACATCCATCTACCCAGCATTCATCTGCCATCATGGCTGACCTTGTGGTCTTCTTATTGATGGTTGACGAAGAAAGAGTTGAGTGGTTTGAAGAGAAAATGTTAATAAGGTGGTTAGTGGGGGGAAGAGAGGGGGAGGACGGGATGGGGGGAGAGAAAAAGCGGGGACACGAGGTCGACGATTTGTGAATGAGTTTATGGTTGAAGGTTTTGGGAAGGAAGTATTTAGTATTTCCTGAAGGATACGTGAAAAATGTTTGGAAATCATTAACGTTGTTCTTATCTTATTGTATCTGTTTTTATCAAATTTGGAACGGTTTAACGTTATTTCATTTGCTGTAATTATATATATATATTATATATATATATATATATATATATATATATATATATGTGTGTGTGTGTGTGTGTGTGTATGTGTGTGTGTGTGTGTGTGTGTGTGTGTGTGTGTGTGTGTTGCTTACACATATACAAAGTGTGTACAGACAAATACCCAGATATATTCAGACTGAAAGGATTTGGTTTTTTTTGTAATTTAACTGAACTCTCAGTCTCTCTGTCCGTCTGTCCGTCTGTCTGTCTGTCTGTCTGTCTGTCTGTCTGTCTGTCTGTCTGTCTGTCTGTCTGTCTCTCTCTCTCTCTCTCTCTCTCTCTCTCTCTCTCTCTCTCTCTCTCTCTCTCTCTCTCTCTCTCTCTCTCTCTCTCTCTCTCTCATTCTCTCTCTCTCTCTCCACACTTACACACACAGAAGGAGGGGGCAAAGGGGGGCTCCCGCTCCTCATCTCAACCCCCCCCCCCCACACCCACACACCCACCCTTACCAGCTCCTACTACAGGACACTACCACACCACCTAGCAACAAACAGGACGGGTTAACATACTGGTCAGAACATTGCGCTGGCAATTTGACGACCCGAGTTCGATTTCCGTTGGAGGGGATTTTTCCCCCGGAATTAACATCAGTGCTGACTCCACTCTCCCCGAAAAATCTTTTGGATGAGACTATAAACCGAGGCCCCGTGTGCAAACGCACCAGAACATTTTGCGCACACGTTAAATCCTGTTCCGCTTTTCGCAAGACTAAGTCATTGTGTGCCGGTGGGAACAGATGACAATATTTACACAACTGCATACACACGGGGACTGGTTGTAAAAAAGCACAGGAGTGCTTATCCCATTATCCTCGATGTAAAAGAATAAATGAATAACACACACACACCACACACACACACACACACCACACACACACACACACACACACCACACACACACACACACACACACACACACGACAACACCCCCTTTGCCTCCCCAAACGCAGACACAATTAATTAATTATTCACCCAACACAACACCATACTGGCTTATACATCCAGATCCCTACATGACATACCATCACCCCACCTCCATACCAAACAAATAAAAATGGCCCCAGCGGTCATCCAAGGCTTTGTTCACGTCACAAGACTCACGTCTCCAGCTTAGAATGACATCATCTTTGACGTCATCCTGACAAGAATCCCCTCTGTGACATAGCCAGTTGTTTATGAGGGCGAGTTTTCAGAGCTGTGGGGATAAAACTCCACACACCTCTCTAGATCCCTTAACTAATCCTGGATTTGTAACAGGGGGATTTTGTGTTGCTAGGTGGTGTGGTTGTTTCGTGTAGTAGAGGATTAGGGCGGGGGGATGTTGAGATGAGGAGCGGGGACGCCCCCCCCCCCCCCCCCCCCCCCCCCTACCCCTGGTCGCTCCTATTCTAACGCAGTTCATGACAAATGTAATGGTGTTTGGGGTGTTTCAGGGTTATTTTTTTTAATTCTATTATTTTGGGGATACTGGATTAAGCTATCAAGCGCTTTTCTTTGGGGTTTTTTCTGAATCCAGTGTCCGTGAGCATGCAGCTTTGTAAACTATGCCATCTCTTCCCACTGATACACAATGGCTTACACTTTCCAAAAGTGGAATAGGTTTTAACTTGTGTGCAAGATGTTCTACGTGGGATATCGGTTTATAGTCTTATTTGAAGGACTTTGGAGGGGGAAGTCGGCACTGATGTTAACTTCAAGGGGGAGTGCTAGAACTGGTATAAAATCAAACTGTATTATACTCTGTACCCTGCTATTCTTTGACACTGTTAATGCAAAGTATTCATATCTTCTTCTTCGTCGTCGTCGAACGCTCAGACAGCAATTATAGTTATCTGTCATATGAGCAAAAAAACGTTGCGCAGCCGATAAGCGCCTGACAAGTCAGGCCCAGTGCATCCGAGTTTGGCATAGGAGAGAAATTCTTTTAAGCCTTTCTGGAAAAAAGGCAGGAGAATGGGCCAATAAGGTAGAAAATATAGACATGCTTGTGTGATTCCATCAACTGCAAATGATACCATCCCTACCCTCTTCCATTTATTTATTTATTTATAAATTCATTTTTTTAAAAGAGAGAGGGAGAGGGAGAGAGAGAGAGAGAGAGGAGAGAGAGAGAGAGAGAGGAGAGAGAGAGAGAGAGAGAGAGAGAGAGGAGAGAGAGAGAGAGAGAGAGAGAGAGAGAGAGAGAGAGAGAGGACAAACAGGCTAGAAACAAACACTTCGAGATAGTATTTAAAATGGTACTGACATGCACACATAAAACAGACTAAACAGGCTTGCACAGACACAGAAAACCCCTCCAAAATGGAATCATTTCCGTGAAAAAAAATGTTAACGTGTACATTTTATGCATGTTGAAAGACCTTCATGAAAAAATGATAGTTATCCTCACAAAGAAAGAATTCAAAAATTTACAACCCTCCACCCCAATAAAAAAAACCACCACCAACAACATAAAACAAAAACTAAAACAATTTTTTTTTAAGTAAAAAAAGAAAAGCGCCATCCACAGTAAGGCATTGCCACAAACAAATAGAAGAAGAAAAAACATTTTCTTTTAACGATCACCCCTCCCAACCCCCCACCCCCACCCCTGTCATCACCAGTTACCTACCCCCCACCCCCCCGACCCCTCACCACCTTCACCACCACCACCACCACCACCACCACCACACCACCACCACCACCACCACACCCAATGTTGTCTCATCCATCTCTGTGACAGAGAAGCAAGGACACGGGGTTTCCAAACTGTCGCCATCATGATTGCTCTCCGCTTTTGAAGTCTTCAGGAGATTCCTCTCTGACGTTGTCCTAACA
>CM060332.1:51978596-51993596 GCA_030674155.1 Stramonita haemastoma | reverse complement strand
ATCACCTTATCAAATTACAGTATAGATTAAATTTTCTTTCAAACCAAAGTTTAAAAATAGGAAAATAATGACGAAACTGTAAACAGAAAAAAAAACAAATAACGACAGAAAAGCAACAAAAGTATTACCAAAGTATCTGAAAATTTTCCAGACGGTTATGGGTATCAAAAAGTCCAAAGTGAATACTTCTTGCAGCACAAAGGAATTCCTAGTGGTCACACACACACACGCACATATTTTCACACACACACACAGACGCAGACACACAAACCACACACACACACACACAACACACACACCACAACACACACACACACACCCACATTACACACAACATATACACACAGACACAGACACGACACAATACCCCCCCCCTTACACACACACAACACACACACCACGCACGCCCACCCACCACACACACACACACACACACCACACACACACACACACACCACACACACACACACACACACACACACACAAAACACCTCAGACAACAAAAGCGTAGCTACACAACATGAACGACAGAACAATGACCCGCTGACAAGAAACACACAGAGACAGAGAGAGACAAAGAGACCGAGAGAAGACAGAGAGACAGGCAAGGGGCGACAGAAGAGCGACAGAACAAGTCTGACAAAACCATTATTCACAGTTCTGTCTTGTTTCCTGACAAGGCCGCAACTTTAAATCAAGCTTCAACATCCATCTCCTGACTTGTACACCCCAGCCGGCCACTCCCCGACCATTCATGGCCTCGTATACGTGTGCGCGGGCACGCACGCACAAGCGCGCGCCGCACACACACACACACGCAACACATACATACACTGCCCACGCACGCATGCGTACGCACGCACACACACATTTTTGTTTAATATCACTTTTATGTGAACAGACGTAAAATTGAAGACGAACACACACACATACACACACGCACACACGCACGCACGCACACACGCACGCACGCACACACACACTCAAACAAACAACACACATACGCACGCACGCACGCACACACGCACGCACGCACGCACACACACACACACACACACACACACACACACACACACACACACACACACGGGATAACTTAGTGATCAGAACATTGATTTCGCAATTTGACGACCCGTGTTCGATTCCCGTTCGAGGAGATATTCCCCCTGAAGTTAACATCAGTGTTGACTCCACTATCCCCAAAAGTCTTTCGGATGAGATTATAAAACCGAAGCCCTTGTGCGAACGCACGCCGAACATCTTGCGCACACGTTAAAACCCGTTCCTCTTTTCTGAAGAGTAGGTCATTGTGTGCCAGTGGGGAATGGATGACAAAATTGACCAGACTATGTACGCACAAGGATTGGAAGTTTTAAAAAGTGCATGTGTGCTTATTCCATTTTCTTTGAAATAAAAGAACTAAAATAAATTAATAAACACACACATACTCGTAGATTCCAATCTGCTTGATATCAATGCAGTGCAAACACTTTCTTATCTTAAGCCAGAGATGATTAATGAGAATGCATAGAAAAGGATTTAAACATAAAGGATACATTAATAAAGGAATAAATGGCATGCACAGCACACACAGGCGCGCGCGCACGCACACACACACACACACACACACACACACAACACACAAAGGCACGCATGCACGCACGCACGCGAGTACAACACACATGCATTATGTAACACACACATAATTATATAATATTATACATACATACATACATACATACATACATCATACATACATACATACATACATACATACATACATACATACATACATACTACGTACGTACGCTACGTACGTAGTACGTACGTACGTACTACATACATACATACATACATACATACATACATACATACATATACATACATACATACATACATACATACATACATGCATACATGCATAAGGGGACAGGATAGCTCAGTGGTCAGATAACTTCCTTTCCCCCAGTCAATGTAGCATCGAGCGTGGTTACCAATTGGATGAGTGGCCGTTGTCACGCCTTGTCTTCAGAAGTGTCCCCCAGTTCACCCAGCTGTCAATGGGTACCTGTCCTCTTTAGGGTCAGGGAAGGTAAAGCATCGAGGGAGAGGAGATGGGTTCTGCCCTCAATATGCTGGCCCCTAGATAAGCTGAGGTCTCTGACACCTCGCTCCCCTACGGCCACCTAGGTTATGGAACACCATAGATAGACACGCAGAAGGTCAAATACCCGTTAAAGTTCCTGTCATTCACGCCAGCGTTCAGTGGATTAACAGAAACAAGATTATACCCAGCATGCATCCCCGCAGTCGGAATGTGGCTACCTTCGTGGTGCACAACCCCCCCCCCCCCCCCAAAAAAAACCAACAAAAAACAAAACTGGTCGCTTACACAAATTCTTGAGTGAATCCCGGAGCTCTAGCCTCATAAACTAATCAAATAAACCCACATTTGAAGACATTGCATTAGACATATCCTTGGCATCATTTCCCCCTAATGGAGGTTAGCGATAAATTGACATTCTCAAATGATTACAATGCCCTCACCTATTTTTCCACTCAGAGGTATTTTGGGCAGTTTGGGTCAAATGGCCGATTTTGAGATTGTGAGTGATTTTAAAATAGAGCCATTCTTCTACATGATACTGCAGTATCAAAACATCATTCTCTTTCTTTTTTCATTTTTTAAACACATTTTAAAACATCCGAGCCCTCATATTGTTCAATCATTACGATGCATACTTTGTCAATGTCTCAGTTTTGTCACTTTCTGCGGTATACCTTTTTAGTTGCAAATAACTTCTCATAAAATATCCGAATTTAAATCTGTTTTCGGTATTGAATAGGTTATCTTGCACATTGATAACCATAATTATAACAATCTTTCTACTGTTTTATAACAACTAAAACATGCCCTCCACCGCCGCTGTAGTCTAGTGGTTAGGGCGTAGGACCGTAATCTAAAGGTTGCGGGTTCGATCCCAGCTTTCGGCTATGGCGTTGTGCCCTTGGAAAAGGCACTTTACGGCTATTTTCTCACCCCACCCAGGTGGAAAAGGGGTACCAACCTTGTGTTGGGGGTTAACTCTGCGATAGACTGGCGTCCTATCCAGGGGGAGTCTGTGACTCTCAGTGCTTAACGCCACAGAAACCGGGATAAGCACCGGCCTGATGAGCCTTAGGCTCGGGACAGACTTTAACGTTTTTTTTTAAAACATGCCCTCCAGTGCAATACGATTAATTTATGTGGCGGAGCATGATATATTACGTGCTCGTTTCTTCTGTTTTCACCAAAAAAATGATGGCTCCTGCTGTTTTGACCTAATGAAGTTCACGAACTGGAACATGCACTTCAACCATCAATCTTAACAAGAGCTAAAACTGGTGCGGGGGAAAATGGAGAGACTGTCAATTTGGCGCGAAAATTCTAGACAGTAAACATCCATCCCACTGACAGGAATCCATGTTTAAAATGGGCAAAGCTTGAATTAAGAGCGATACAATGATTTCAGGTTTTCCCCCATCAACACTCCCACCTTCTAAATCAGCTGACTTGGCTTGCCCAGTCTGAGTGTTGTTTCATAAACACACCAACATTTTTGTTCTCCAACATTTCCGTTGTTCAAAGCGATAGCTGGCTAGAAAGACCGGAAATTTGTTTGCACGCAACTCTTCCTACGTCATATCCTGTGTTTGTGGGCATTTTGGGGTGGAAAGCTTTGATAACAGAAATACAAGATGTAGAGCAGTGGTGAATAGTATAATGTCTTTATCAGAACTTTTATTGTGGTTTTTTTTTGTAAGACCCAGTTATCCCTGAAAGTCAGAATGCGGCTACTTTCGTTGTGTCTGTGTGTCTGTGTGTGTGTGTGGGGGGGGGGGGGGGGATCACATATGCAAAATATCACCATCAGTGAACGTCAAGGTTCTAACCAAAGAAAAACAAAACAAACAAGAACCAATGTTTTTGCTACCATTATTTAATGTTTTAGTTTTACTTACGCTGATTTGCTGCCATTGTGTGCAGGTGGGAAGAGATGACGAGATTTACAAAACTGCACACACACGGGGATTGGATGGAAAAAAAAACAGAACACACGAGTGCTCATTCCATTATCCTCGATATAAAAGAATAAAACGAAAAAAATTAATTATAAACAAAACATGACTAGATGACTGTTTTGATGAAGCTCACCATATATCATTGGCAGCCGTACTACAACCCAGACGTCCAATGTTGTCTGCAACAACTGTAGAAGAGACTGCCATGCTCGGATTGATCTGCTGAACCACTCCAAATGTTGCCCCAAATAATAATGATAACAATGTACAGGATTTATTTAGCGCTGAATCTTGTAAAGCAAAACAAATCAAAGCGCTGCATTCACATCATTGACACACACGCAACCGTCGACAAATAATAGGAGAAACAGATATGAAATATGCATACACCCACACCAAACACACACACACACACACACACCCACCCCCCCACACACCTAACCAAAACTACACACTACACACACACACACACACACACACCCCACACACACACACACACACACACACACACACACACACACACACACACACACACACACACACACTTAGGTAGGGTGATGGAGAAAGAGGTGGCTGTTAAAACGCGGACACACAATATTCAGGGGGAAGATCTCAGATCGCAGGTACGAAAATATGTGTTTTGAGGCCGGATTTGAAAGTTTCAAATGTAGCTAAGCATTTGGCAAAGAGAGAGAGGAAGTTCATTCCAGGTGGATGGACCAGAAATAGATTAAGAGCGGCGGCCAACAGTAGATTTTTGTATATTCTGGCTGCTCGGAAGCACAATGTATCTGCGCCTGAAAGAAGGAAAGGGATGGAGTGTACAGGTGAAGACAGTTACAGAGACAGGAGGGTGCAGAGTTGTGGAGACACTTGAAGCAGAGGGTACTAATCTTGTACTACACTCTTTGTGAGACAGGCAGCCAGTGAAGAGATCGAAAATGAGGAGTTTTGTGTTCAAACTTTTTCTGTGTTCAGATTTTTTTCTTTCTGACTGTCGAGCAGCAGACCTGTGTATGCATAGTAGGTGGGTGGATGCTGCTGGTAGACCAGACAAAAGAGACTTTCAGTCATCCAAACGTGAAAGAATTGGAGATGTGACAAGCTTGGATGTTGCGTCAGTGAACATATACTTGCGAATTGCACTTATGCATGATAATTAATAGTAGCAGGACTGGCAGGTATTGGTGATGAATTTTTATAAAGAGAGTGCGTTGTTTTATCATAATACCTAGATATCTCACAGAGCTGAACAAAGGTACTAACGTATTACCCGTTTCTATGGAAGTTGGTGTGATGGAGGAAAGTTTATGTTCGGGCCTTACGAGTATGGCTTCAGTTTTTTCGGCGTTTAGCTGTAACTTGTTCGGAGTCATTCAGTTTGAATATTTTGAAAGCAGGAGAATAAAGAAGATACAGCCGTTATTTCCTGAGACAGAAAAGAAAACTTCTACTCCAACATCAGGGTCACTTAAACCCTGATGTCCAACCAATAGCTAGGAATCTATCTATTCTGATCCGGTGTATCTAACTGCATTGACTGTTGTTGTCTTCAACTTAACGTCTGTTCACTCTAAGTGATATTAGACAAGAGAAGTGGAAAGTGTAATGGAAGTTATGGAAGTGAGTGGAAGGGGTGAAAAGAGAAAACATTATAAGATAGCATTAATGGTGGTATTTTTGTACGCTTAAAAAAAAGTGATAAAAACAGTACTCTTAAAACCAGGAGCAAAATTTAAACTAAACAAAGTAGGAAAAATTAACAACAATAATGTAACTACAACAAATGTTCAAGTGGGCTGTGCAGTAAACATCCAATTATGGCAAAGGCTAACCTTGAACTTTCAAATACATTTTCCAGAGACTGCTCAGAAAATGCAGGTAAAAATGGTTTTACAATTGGACACTCAAATATGATATGCACTGACCGTTGTGTGTGTGTGTGTGTGTGTGTGTGTGTGTGTGTGTGTGTGTGTGTGTGTGTGTGTGTGTGTGTGCGTGCGTGCGCGTGTGTGCGTGCGTGCGTGCGTGCGTGCGTGTGTGTGTGTATGTGTGTGTGTGTGTGTGTGTGTGTGTGTGTTCTTCTGCATGTATGACTGGTTTTTTTTAACTCTCGAGTACCTGCATTTTTATGCTCGCTTCCTTCGAATAGCCCCTACACACATACAAACATGCATCCACACACATAATAATGCTCACACACACACACACACCACACACACACACACACACACACACACACACACACACACATATATATATATATATATATATATATATAATAATATATATATATATATATATATATATCTTTAATTCTAATGATCGAAGAATGCATATACATATCTAAAAAAACAAAACAAAGTGGAACAGTGTGTTTTAACAGATTTTACACTGTTACCATATTTTTTAATATAATTATGTCAATTTATTTGACAGTAACTTTCTCAGCCGTGCTTCTTGCTAAAAAACCACCTGGTTTTGTAGCGTAGATTCAAACGGACTGCCATTATTTCTCACAATATATGCGGTTGGATATAATAAACAGGTATATATTGTTCACAATCCCGTCAAGAAATACGTGAACAAAAGCCGTATGTCTCTCTCTGATGTCAGGCAATTCGCGCAAGTGATAGGAAAAGATGGCTATCCAGACCCTAATTGATACGGAAAGAAACCAAACAAATTCAAAATAAAAATTAATATTTTTTATTCAATGATAATGAAATAAGCATCTAACTGCTTTTTTTTTGTTTTGTTCTATATACTGCAAGAAAACAAGAACTATAATGGTTATTAACACCCAAAGGGCAGCAAGAGAAGCGACAACATTGATTAAATTCTCAGTTATCAATGCAGTAATTATAAGCTCTGCCCTACGAAATGTGAGTCACGATAATAACACTTGTTTGTACCACGCATCCCACCAAAAGTGCAAGTAAACAACGATAATAGCCATTAAGCTCAAGGCCATGAATACGGTATTAAGGTCAACAAAAATAGCAGGTAAAAAAACGATATCCAATTTTAAGCTTAAAGCCATTGGTACATCATTGAGGGGAACAAAACACAAACACTTTCTTATCACTACTCTTTGGAGAAGACAAAAAAGACTGCCGATGACTTCAAAAAGGGGACCCTAGGATAGCTCAGTGGTCAGAGCACTAGCACTCGCTTTCCCCAAGCTAAGGTTAAGCAGTGTCGAGCGTGGTTACCAATTGGATGGGTGACCATTTGCACGCTTTGGCTTCAGTACAGCGCTCCCCCCCACCCACCCCTCCAGTTCACGCAGCTGTCAATGGGTACCTGCCCTCTTTAGGGTCAGGGGAGATAAAGCAGCGAGGGAGAGGAGATGGGCGCTGCCGTCCACATGCTGGCCCTAGAGAAGCTGAGGTCTCTGATGCCTCACTCCCCTACAACTATTTAATATATGGAACACCTTTACTTTTTATTCCTTTTTATTTGACTTCATCCTAAACTCTTTGAGAAGTCATTGGCACACACCACTGAAGCCCTCAGGCCTTGTGTTTTTAGCAAGGTGGATCTGGTGGAGCCCATACTTATCCGGGTAAAAAAAACTGCATGCTAGGTATGTTCCTGTCATGTATGTGTGAATCGTTGGTGCTCTTGAGGTAACGCACCTGCCTAAAGAGTGAAAAGTCCGGATTCGAAATGTGTAATGGTTTGATCCCTTTTTGGACAAGAAACTTTTCCCCTACCTACTAGACCGTGAGTGGTGGTCTGGATGCTAGTCTTTCAGATGAGACGATAAACCGAGGTCCCGTGTGTTACACATAATCTGCGAACATAAAATAATCCACGGTTACAAGAGAGATGGTCCTGGCAAAATTCTGTAGAAAAAAAATTGATAGGAAAACAAACACAGTTGCAGACAGGAAAAGAAAAAAAATGTGATGGCACTGCTCTTGTTACAATGCGCTCTCTCTCGGGATGGGGTGGGGGTGGGGGGAAGAGCAGCCCAAACTTCGCAAAGAGAAATCTGCCGTGACTTAAAGCGGTAAACAATACAATACAATACGATACAACACCATGTCGTGCCGTGAAATGGTTATCTGTCATAAAGTGGCACCGGTTTGATAGTCCTAACAACTGGCCGCCCTGTCTGGAATCGAGGTGTGCCATTTTTGGTCAGTGATAGCACACCAAAACAAATCTCAAGGCTTTACTCTCCGCCAGTGCGCTGTTTACCATCACTTTGTTTTCCCTCCTCGGCAGGAGCTCCGAGGTTCATCATTGGTGAGATTTTTGTCGTATGCGACTGTCTTCTCCTCCCCCCCCTTTTACCATTTTGGTAGTCGTACTCCGACATTGGGGATAATTTAGTCCTGAACGGATTGTATTGGTGTTTGTTGCACACCGAAATGAATGTGCTTACTTCTTTTTTCTTCCACGAAGTGGTCTCACACGCCGTTGACTGCAAATTGCAAAAGAAACAAACAGTTGGAATCAAATCAGGTCGAACTTAATGGGTTTTCCTGGTAAAGTTAGGGAGCACTTGTTTTACTTTCGTTGTTGTTTCGACCGAGTTTTCCTTTGATAAAAAATCGTTTTATTTCCAACAATTTCTGTCGTATTTAGATCTACTTCTGTGATGATATATTAAGTGAGTTTATAAAAATTATAATTTGCAGTTACTTTTTTGGACCTAGTTTGTGTAGTTGAACATCTTGAGGTAGATATATACAAAAAGTGCCAAAAAAAAACCACGCTGATGAGTGGTGGTCTGGGTGCAAGTCTTCCGGATAAGATGATAAACCGGTCTCGTGTGTAACACCCATTTTTAGCGCAAATAAAACAACCAAAGACAACAAGAGGGTTGTCTCTGAAAATTTTCTGCAGAAAAAAAGCAGGTCTGATAGGAAAACAAATACAGTTGCAGACAGGAAAAAAAAAAACAAATAATGGAAAGCGATGCACTGTGGCGACGCGCTCTCCTCGGGAGAGGAGCTCGAATTTCACGCAGAGAAATCTGCTGTGACATAAAGTGATATATAAAAATCAGTGCTCTTTCTTGTCGTCTCTTGGTTACATTCTGCCCTGGGCCACAGTCTTCATGACATGGTAGTCTGATGTTTCTTAGCATGTCCAACAATTTAATTTTCCTTTTCCTAACTAGGCACAGAATTTGTTGGTTCGGTTCATCCAAACTGATGTGGTTTGTTTTCTTTTGGTCCAGCTTATTCTTAGGAGACATCTGTAGACACACATCTCTGCAGTTTCGTTTTTATTCAAATTTCATATGCAGTAGGGGACGGATAACTCAGTGGTCAGAGCACTCGCTTTCCCCAAGTTGAGGTTGGGACTAAAAACATGGGGTGTCAAGCTGATACAATTTTGTTTACAAGCCATGTTAAAAGTTATGCCATTTATTGAAAAGGGCATTTTTTAAAACCTAAACATGAAAGAATTCTCAGTGTTTGCACTGTTCCATGAATTAAATCCAATATGTGTAATTCTAAATGTTTCAAAACCATAACTTTTTATCTATGAACAAGTTAAAGTAGCCTGTTTCTACAGACATGTTTTACAACCTGAAATTTCCTTAAAATCATACAGGAAGATCTCCATAAATGAATCCAGAAATTTTAATTCTAAAAAAAACATGATTTTGGCGTCTTTTGGCTGTGAACCTTAAATCGTGTGTGTGTATGTGTGTGTAGTGTGTGTGTTGTGTTGTGTGTGTGTGTGTGTGTGTGTGTGTTGTGTGTGTGTTTGTGTGTTTGTGTGTGTGCGTGTGTCTGGCTTTGTGGTGTGGCTTTGCTCACCTGAGGTGTGTGTGTGTGTTTATGTGTGGTTTTGTAAGTAGATGTGTATGTGTATATCTGTCTTTGTGTCTGTGTGTCTGTGTGTCTGCATGTGTGGCTTTAAATCTATGTCTATGTCTGTGTGTGTTCCCATGACTTTCCCAGGTGTTGATGTTTTCAATGAACCCCCATTCTGTTGACTGTTTCTGGCAATGCACCCGATCAGAAAAAAAAAGATTTATAGCAACAGCCTACATGGATTAGGACGAAGATATTCCATCATTAATCCTCTCCCCTCTCCTCTCCCCTCTCTCTCCTCTCTCCCTCTTTCTTCAGGGCGTGTCTCTCCCTCCGTGGCAGTGGGATCACCTGTGTCAACATGCAAAGGGGGGTAATTAGACCTCATTACTGGCCGCCTGATGGCCTCCCCTTCCTGTCTGCAGCATTTCCGCTCAGTTTATTTACCTGTACACAACTTTCTGTGACGTGTGCGTTATGTGTGTGTGTGTGTGGTGTGTGTGTTGTGTGTGTGTGGGGGGGGGGGGGTGGTATTTGTGCGCTATGTGTGTGTGTGTGCGTAGGGATGTGTTTGCGCGTGTGTGTGTGCGTGTGTGTGTGTGATGGTGTGGTGGTGTGTGTGTGTGTGTGTGTGTGTGTGTGTGTGTGTGTGTGGGTGTGCGATGTGTGTGTTGTGTGATGTGTATGTGTGTGTGTGTGGTGATGTGTGTGTGTGTGTGTGTGTGTGTGTGTGTGAGTGTGCACTTCTCCCTATGGAGGGGAGTCTGGGACTTTTAATTACATTCTGCATCCAAGATGCAGCATGCTCAATGTTCCTTAGTCTTAGCTTGTGTAGAATGAGCCTTATGACCACTGAGCTATCCCGTCCCTTGTGGAATATAAGAACGATTGCTTATTTCTATATTTTAGTACCTTAAGGGCAATTGACGGAGTCTTTGTTGTCGGCTGTGCTATAAACACAAAGGAAGCATAACGCCCTAATGTTCATACATAGTAGGAAAGAAGCACAGAAAGGAAAAAGAACAGGAACAAAACAGACCGAAAAAGGAGAACAAGCAAAAATCAGATATTTACTACACAGTGAAGGAGTGACCTATCGCTAAACAATGAAACAAAGACATCCAAGAGACTACACAGCATCTGAGTAGCAAAACAAAAGGCACTATAACAAGATTTTAGAATGCCGCTCATATCTAAGTGTAGGGAATAACAAGCACCAAACAGTTACACTATGTGCTGGAAATGGAAGACAAATCACCCAAAACAAAACAACACAACACCAACAACGGACATGCCTAGCATCCATCATCAAAGGAACTACTGTGCAACCTTTCTTCCTCTGGTTTAAGCTGAGTTTACACTGTCCTGAATCCTTTCCTTTGAAGCTTTTCCTTTCCATGCTTACTTACTACACAATACCTAGTCTTTCGGATGAGACTATAAACCGAGGCCCCGTGTGCGAACGCACGCTGAACATCTTGCGCCACGTTAAATCCTGCTCCGCTTTTCGTAAGAGTAGGCCATCGTGTGCCGGTGGGAAAAGATGACATTGGAAAACTGCATACACACGGGGACTGGATGTAAAAAGCATTTGGTTGCTTATTCCATTATCCTCGATATCAAAGAATAAATAAACAAAGGAATAAATAAGTAAAAGAAATAGATAAATAAACAAATAAAGAAATAAATACCTAAGAGCTACCTCAGTGGTCAAAGCACTCGCTTTCCCCGAGCTAAGGTTTAGCAGCATCAGGCATGGTTGCCTAGTGGATGGGTGACCGTTAGCGCGCCTTGGTTTCAGTACAGTCACCCAGTTCACCCAGTTGTTAATGGGTACCTGCCCTCTTCAGGGTCAGGGAAGGTAAAGCAGCGAGGGAGAGGAGATGGGCACCGCCCTCAATATGCTGGCTCCTAGAGAAGCTGAGGTCTTTGATGCCTCGGACCCCTACGACCACATATTATGGGACACCTTTTATCTACCGTTTTTACCTTTATGTGAATCACCAATGGCAATCATCAGTCTCGGAGGACTATGGAGTTGCCCTCTAGGTGTTTATTCTGGTACAGCGTCGGGTGTGGCTGGCCAGTCCCACACGGGAATGACAGTCCCTATGGCAGAGGGCACAGATGAAGTCTGACGCTGGTCTGTCTGCCTGGGCTGCAGACATTGAAAGAAGGATACAGGCAATGGAGATGAAGTACTGTTGCAGACTCCTTGGTATTTCATACAGAAATCACGTCTCCAATGAGGAAATGAAAACCAGAATAAAACAAAAAGCTATCGGCCATACGAGGAGCTTCTGACTTTAATGAAAAAACACTAACTAAAGTGGTACGGGCACGTTACATGAACATCTGGACTGGCCAAGACAGTCTTACAGGGAACAGTAAGGAGAGAGAGACGAAGAGGCAGACAGAGGAAACGATGGGAAGACAGCATCAGAGAGTGGACAGGCCTTGGGTGGAACGATCTTTGACTAGTTTTGTATGTAAAATAAAAGATGTAAACACATGGGATTCTTTTAAAGATTTTTTTCTGCTTTGAAGTTAAATTAGAAAATCAAAAAAAAACCTTTTCAGATAATCTTACGATAAAGAGAGAAGAGAGAGAGAGAGAGAGAGAGAGAGAGAGAGGAGAGAGAGAGATAGAGAGAGAGAGAGAGAGGGAGAGAGAGAGAGAGAGAGAAGGAGAGAGAGAGAGAGAGAGAGACACTGACACTGACACTGACACAGTTTTATTGTCCATACAGCATTACAGCCCTGTAGACAAGGGAATAACAAGTTCAGATGAATTTGTGTAATTTGTGTAATTTTGCTAACCAGAGAGAGAGAGAGAGAGAGAGAGAGAGATAGAGAGAGAGAGAGAGAGAGAGAGAGGGGGGAGGGAGGGAGAGACAGATAGACAGGCAGACAGACATATAATAGGTAGACAGAGACGAGAAAGAATGAGAGCGAGAGTGAGAGAGAGAGACAGAGGCAGAAAGGAGCATGCACTTGTTCGAATACACTCTGTATATGTGTGTGTGTGTGTGTGTGTGGTGTGTGTGTGTGTGTGTGTGTGTGTATGTGTGTGTGTGTGTGTGTGTGTGTGTGTGTGTGAGGTGTGTGTGTGTGAGAGAGAGAGAGAGAGAGAGAGAGAGAGAGAGAGAGAGAGAGAGAGAGAGAGAGAGACAGACAGACAGACAGACAGACAGACAGACAGACAGACAGACAGACAGACAGACAGACAGACAGACAGACGGAAACAGACAGACAGGCAAACAGAGACAGAGACTAAGACAGACAGACAAACAGAGATAGACAAGACAGACGGAGAGAGACACACAAACACCGACAGACAGAGGCAGACAGACAGAACATATACTGTTTGGGACACACAGTGTAAGACAGGCCTAAAAACATCCCCGCCAAAACCGCAAACGGAAGTGCAGAGAGTGTAGCGGAAGTTGGAGAGTTCCTTCCCCTGCGTGAAGTGGGAAGAGGAGTGTCATGTTCGTGCCGTCCTGTTCACAGGGAAACCACAGCCGCTTTACACCGGTGTCAGCACTCCCGACACCCTCCTCAAGTTCCACTCCCCGGATAAAAAGTAAGATGTAAAAATAAAGGTATTCCCATGACCTATGTGGTCGTAGGGGAGCGAGGCCTCAAGAGACCTCAGCTTCTCTAGGGGGCCAGCATGTTGAGGGTGGTGCCCATCTCTCCTTTGCTGCTTTCTCTTCCCTGACCCTAAAGAGGGCAGGAACTCATATACAGCTGGGTGAACTGGGGGACTGTACTAAAGCTAAAATATGCAAACGGTCACCCATCCACTTGGTAACCACACTCGATGCTGCTTAACTGTGGCTGGGGGAAAGTGAGTGCTCTGACCACTGAGCTATACCCCCCTGGATACTAAAAAAAATCATGTTTTTAAACATATATTGTTTTCTGGAAAAATAAGTAAAATGTCCATATTCATGCATATTCGAAGCTTACATCATTAAATCTTTAAATACCAAATGTGTGCTGGAACCTAGATGCAATTCGAACAACAAAGAAGCTGGCAGTTTTCATACAGCTCATGCAGGGGACTATGCATATTCTGCATATTCTAAGCTTAGGTCAGCAAATCCCTAAATAGTCAATCTCCGCTGATACCTCAACACAATTTGAAAAATAAAAAAGCTCGCAGTTTTCATACAGCTCGTGCAGTCAACTTTTTAAAAATATTAGTTTGGAAAATGTTTTTTGCGCTGTTTAGCAAGTTTTCGTCAGCAACTGATTTATTTTCATTTACTTCTGTTTTATTTTCTCAATCAATCAAGGTCTGTACGAGGATGTTGAGATTAACTGGTATATACTGAAGTAAAGAGAGGAAAAATAAACATTATGTTTTAAGACGTCACAGCATATTGACAAAAATAAGGGTTATAACAGCACAATAACACAGCATATTTTAAATAACGTTCAAGTGGGAACAACATAATATTCAATACAAACCCTTTATTTGATTTTATTCTTTTGGGGATCTGGAAGATTTTACATAACATCAATGAACAAAATCATAACTGAACAATATACATGCACCATGTAAATGGATATTTGAACAATTACTATCACAGTACATTATCACAATCTATTCTTTGAATAAAGCCCCGGTGATAACAGCACAACATTTTTTATTTTTGGAATAAATCTCCATTTCCAGTCAAATTAAAGTAAAACCACGCTTTCTATTTTGCTGCAATCCCATTAAAAAATCCAAAGAATATAGTATTTCAAAACTTTCTCAGGTTAACTTTCTGACATGTATCTATTTGTTCATGTGTTTTGTTGATAAAAACATAAATTTAAAACAAAATCAAGTTGATAATAACCACACAAGATAAGCAAAAAACTCTGAGATGTCGATTTGTAAGACGAACACGAAAATCCATCATGAAAACTAGCACATTCAAATGTCTAGTATTGTCATACTTTCTGCAAAGTCACTGTCTTGTTTCGTTTTGTCGTTTTGTTTTGAACTTTATGTTCTTTCTAAAACTTAAATCCCCCTGTCTCTGCTGCTTCATTTTTTCAGTCAGTTGAAAAACAACACGTAGAATGATGACAAGAATCAACAGATTATTTGCTCTAGTTCCTTGACAAAAGTCCAGAGTTAAAATGTAGTTCAATT
>CM060332.1:51963596-51973596 GCA_030674155.1 Stramonita haemastoma | reverse complement strand
TCTTCTCTAACTCCTCCTTCAACTCTCTAATTCTTCTTGCTCTATACGTTCACCCACGTATCTCTCGTCTCACTCAATGCCTCTCTCTCTCCCCCTTCTCGTTGTCTCTCTACTCCTCCCCCCCCCTCCTCTCTCTCTCTCTCTCTCTCTCTCCTCTCCTCTCTCTCTCTCTCTCTCTCTCTCTCTCTCTCTCTGATACAGTTAGTAATAGCAAACCATTGTGTTCGTGTGTATGAGTGTGTGTGTGTGTGTGTGTGGTGTGTGCGTGTGTGCGTGTGTGTATGTGCTTTAATTTGTGTACTCCACGAGATTCAGCGCTATATAAATCCCACTATTATTATCATCATTGTTATATATGTGTGTATATATTATTCGTTTGTATGTATGTTGGTTATATGAGTGTATAATCATGTGTATGTGTGTGTATGTGAGCATATGTGTATGTGTGTTTTTGTGTGCGTGTTTGTTGTGTGTGTGTGTGTGTGTGCGCGCGCGTGCGTGTGTATATGTGTGTGTTAACAGAAAATTAGTCAGGCTACAACTGAATGAGACAGCCACAAAGTGAATGTGAGAGACAGATACAGCCACAGAGAGGGAAATACTTACAAGCAAAGTACAGAGAGACAGTTTTATATCATTATTTTATTTCGTGGATAATGGAATAAGAACTCATGCATTTTTTTTTACGTCTGGTCCCTGTGTGTATGCAGTTTTGTAAATTCTGTCACCCATTCCCACTGGCACACAATGGCCTACTCTTCCGAACAGCGGTACAGGTTTTCATGTGTGCGCGAGATGTTCTGAGTGCGTTCCCACACGACTAAGAGAAGAGAGAGAGAGAGAGAGAAGAAAAGAGAGAGAGAGAGAAGAGAGAGAGAGAGAGAGAGAGAGAGAGAGACAGAGACAGAGACAGAGAAGAGACAGAAGAAGATAGAAGAAAACAGAGACAACAGACAGACAGACAGACAGAGACAGGCAGACAGCAGACAGGCAGACAGACAGACAGACAGGACAGACAGAGCAGACAGCAGACAGACAGACAGACAGACAGAAGGAGGGGGGGGAGACAGAAGAAGAAGAACAGAGAGAAAGAAACAGAGGCAGTTACAGGACCTTTTGAAACCCGTAATGTTAAAAGAAAAACTTTGAAACGCATGACTTACTCCTGAATTGAAGCATTGATGCTATCGATTCTGTATACAAGGATGTGGTGTGTGTGTGTGTGTGTGGGGTGTGGTGTGCGATGCGTGCGTGCGTGCGGCGTGCGTGTGTGTGTGTGTGCGTGCGTGCGTGCGTGCGTGCGTGCGTGTGTGGTGTGTGCGTGCGTGCGTGCGTGCGTGCGTGCGAGTGAGGTGAGAGAGAGAGAGAGAGAGAGAGAGAGAGAGAGAGAAGAGAGAGATAGAGAGAGAGAGAGAAGAGAAGACGAGAGAGGGAAGAGAGAGAGAGAGAGAGAGAAGAGAGAGAGCAGACTACACAAGACACAGAAACGACAGAGCACACACAGACACACACACACACACACACACACACACACACACACACACACACACACACACACACACACACACACACACACACACACACACACACCAATGATCCTGTTTGTTAGTATTCATAACACAGCTCAGTACGTGTTATGATCATGAGTAGCCACGTGTCAAGTGCCACTCTCTGTATCACTCCTGACAAAGCTGCTTCAAACATCCTGATGTCCTGTCAGCCGCGAAAGCTGGTCGCAACTGTTTCCTGACTAAGATTCTATTGTTAATAAATGGCGTTGCTATAGCTTTATTAGAATCTAGGTGTTGGTGTTGTTGTTTTATGTTTTGTGAGTGTGAGCGAGAATGAAGCAGTTTAGGTAAATGTCTTCCTCACCCATCGTTGGGATACCAGAAGCTTGTCTGTATAACTAGCATCGTTACCTTTTTAGAATTCTGTGCTAAGAATTTTCCTCTTTTCTATCTCTTTTTTGTGCAATTTTTCCTGTCGTTCGGTCACCTCTTTCTCTGTCTAATTTTTCTGCCTTCTTGTCCATTATTCAGCCCTTTTTCCCCCCAAAAGATAACATTTCTCTCGATGTGAATTTCAGCAAAGGTGAAATTTTGCGTATGAAACCCCTTATATCTATTACAAAGGTAGCCGCGTTCCGGCTTCAGGGATGTGTGCTGGTTATATGGGTGCTTCAGTAATCCACCGATCACTGACATGAGGTACAGGATCTTTATCGTGCATATTTGATCTTCTGCATTTGTACATACACACAGCACTGACAGGTCGACACTTAGAGTGGATCTTGTAAACCGTCAAAAAATCCCCCCTCCCCCCTTTTAATTGATCATTTCTTCGGACGAGACTATAAACCCAGGTCCTGTGTGTGAACACACGCAGAACATCTTGCACACACGTTAAAACCCGTTCCGCTTTTTGGAAGATAAAAGCCATTGGGTGCCGGTGGGTATGGATGACATAGTTTGCAATACTGCATACACACGGGGACTGGATGTAAAAAAAAATCACACAAGGCATATTCCATTATCCTCGAAATAAAAGCAGAATAAACATGAAAAGATGTCGCAAAGATTCAAACCCACGACTTCATGAACCCATGGGATTGAAGCCGAACGGTCTTAACCACTGCGCTAAGGCTTCAATCATTTAAAAAAAATATCATGATTATAGTTATCATTGTTAGGATTGTTTGCATACCCTCGACCCTCCTATTTGATATTGCTGATACCTAACGCGGAAGCATAACGGAGAATGATCTTTCTTTCGCAATGGGAATATAGCCACCAGCCCACTGCTCAGCATAACTCATCATTTGTTCTTCAAGTTGCATCACTGCAGGGTCAGTTTAGGTCAGGAATTTAGATCCTGAAGGATCCCGTGTGTGCACACACGAAGACGGATAACGGATGTCGGAACTGCACATTCTGTCCGGGAATCACACAGACATACACACACGCACGCATGCACGCGCGCGCGCACACACACATTAGACACACACACACTAGACACATACACACATTACACACCCAGACACACGCGCGCGCGCGCGCGTGCACATTTACACACATACACACACACACATTTAACACACAACACACACACACACACAAACACACACACACAAACACACACAACACACACACACACACACACACACACACACACACACAACACACACACACACACACACACACACACACACACACACACACACACACACACAAAACCCCGTGAGATCATCAAACCTCTTGGGAACAGGTTTAAACATACCGTGAGACATGTCTTTAAACCGGAAGGACAAAGGGGTCATGTGACCAGACAAGTGCACCTTAAAAACAGGAACAAACGAAAACTAGAATGGCGAAATACACAGACAGACATTCGTGAGATTGGTCACATCGTCTAACACATTTCATGAGAAGAATCAGATTTTGTTCTTGATGTGTTGTTATTTTTGTATAGCATGTAGGCATCCGTCAGTCTCAGAAGACTATGGAGTTGCACTCTAGGCTCTAGAGCGCAAAGCCTGTGTAAGTTAAGTATGGAGGGCAAGCTGTTACCCATGCAGCAGACCCTCACCCCGCGTCACTGGAATGGTCCATTACAAAGGCAATTGTCGACACGAATGGTTCCAGTGCCATCGCAGGAGTCACCAGAAAGTATGGATAACAACAAACGTTAACAGAACATGACAGAATTTCACAAATATGATTAATAAAATGACCAATTCTAAAAAAATAAGTGGGTACAAGACGACTCCTCCGTCGTCCTCATCTTTCACGCACACACACGCACACACGCACGCACACAAGCACGCAAGCGCGCGTGCACACACACATAAACACATGCACACACACACAGAGACAGGCACGCATGCACGTATATATGCACACACATATCACCACATACGCAAACAAACACGTACGCACGCATGCTCACACACACACAGAGCGGACGGTATAGCCTCGTGGTCAGAACATTGCGCTGGCAATTTGACGACCCGAGTTCGAATCCCGTTGGAGGGGATTTTTCCCCTGAGTTTACATCAGTGCTGACTCCACTCTCCCCAAAAGTCTTTCGGATGAGGCTGTAAACCGAGGCGCCGTGTGCAAACGCACGCAGAACATCTTGCGCACACATTAAAACCTGAGAGAGAGAGTAAGCCATTGTGTGCCGGTGGAAACAGATGACAATATTTACACAACTGCATACACACGAGGACTGGATAGAAAAAACACATGAGTGCTTATCCCATTATCCTCTATATAAAAGAATATAAACAAATTAATAAATTAATAAATAAACACACAGATATAGAGGTCGTAATGTTCTGACCACTAGTCTATCTCGTGTGTGTGTGTGTGTGTGTGTGTGTGTGTGTGGTGTGTGTGTGTGTGTGTGTGTGTGTGTGTGTGTGTGTGTGTGTGTGTGTGTGTGTGTGTGTATGTGTTTGTTGTGGGCGTGTGTGTGTGTGTGTGTGTGTGTGTGTGTGTGTGTGTGTGTGTGTGTGTGTGTGTGTGTGTGTTTGTGCGATATATATATATATATAATATATATATATATATATATATATATATATATATATGTATATCTTGTCATTATTTTCAACATTGTTATTTGTTATCGTCTTTTAAAAGATACCATCACCCACACTGACACCATGGACATAAAGTTAATTACATTAAATTCCAACGCTATTGCAGTAGCATCTATCGTGGCAGCATAATAATTGTGTGCACAACATTCCGGTCGTTTGAAACTACATACCGTGTTTGGACTTGTGAATGCATTAAGCAATTCATGGATAGTGTATATGATTTGTGTCTGTGTGTTTGTGTGTCTGTGTGGGGTGCAGTGGGGTGGGGTGGGGGTGGGGGCGCTTATTTAATTCAGTCTTTTCACATTTAGTGATATTAGGCAAATCGTAATGTGTGTGTGTGCGTGTGCGTCTGCGTCTGCGCGCGCGCGCGCGCGCGTGTGTTTGTGTGTCTGTGTCTGTGTTTGTGTGCGTGTACGTGTGTGTGCCCGCGCGCGAGCATAAGTGAGTATGTGTGTGTGTGTGTGTGTGTGTGTGTGTGTGTGTGTGTGTGTGTGTGTGTGTGAGTGTGTGTGTGTGTGTGTGTGTGTGTGTGCGTGTGTGTGTGTGTGTGTGTGTGTGTGTGTGTGTGTGTGTGTGTGTGCACGTCTGTGTTTGTGTCTGTGTCTGTGTGTCTGTGTGAGTGCCTTTTAATTCGAAGTGTTATCACATTTGGTTATATTAAACCAAATCATTATTTGTGCGTACGTGTGTGTGTGCACGAACAAGAGCACGTTTGTGTTTTTGTTTTGTGTGTGTATATATGTTTGTGCGCATATGCATACGTGCATGCGTGCATGTGTGTCTGTGCAAGGGCATGTGAGGGGAGAGAAGGGGAAGAGGGAGAGTGCATCTACACATTTAACCACGAACAAAAAAATCAATAAATAAATATCCTCATATCTCTCACCTGTCGAAACATTACAACGAAAAAAAAAACACCACCCAAACTCCATCCTATCGCTATCGCCAAATACCCCCAATCCTCCCCCCCTCTATCCCCCACTTCCTCTGCCCCCCTCCCCCAGCCATCCAGTTTAATTGCAGTCCCAAGGCAGTCGACAGCTGTAGTACAGGTGACCACACCTGATGGTTTGAGGCTGCTGCACTGTGAGCAAATCTCAGGGCATCATCAGCCCTAGCACCGCGTCTTAAGGCGCAAAGGTTTGGCATCTATCTATCTATCTGGCTTCTGGAGTCTGTTAGCAGAGCAGCACAAACACAGCTTGCTGTGCGCCAAAGATATGGTAGGAAAATAGGATGGGTGTCTTTTTTTCGTGTTTTCTTTTTTTCTTTTTTGCTTGTTTTCTTGACTTTTTCGCTCTTTGTTTCTTCTGTATATGTTTGCGGTTGATTTTTTAAAAAAAGTGTGATATGAGTGAGATGGGTGTGTGCGAGGTTTTATTTTTGCTGTTTTAATGCTCATGGGTGGTTGTATCATCCCCAACCCCCCCATTCACACACATAATTGATATTATGGTAAAGTTTATTTCGGAACACACAAACATTAATCTGTTTAGTTAAAAATGGATTGAGATTTATTTGATTTTAAAAGATTGTTAAACCGCTTAAAGGATTTTTCACTTTGTGTTACTTTACTGGTTAGTTTTTGGTGCCTTTTCTCTCTCTCTCTCTCTCTCTCTCTCTCTCTCTCTCTCTCTCTCTCCTCTCTCTCTCTCTCTCTCTCTCTGCGTGTGTATGTGTGTGTTGAAGGTACTTTTTCTTTGTTTGATGTTGCTTTATGAGAGGGTTGGGGAGTTATCAGTGAAGATGTCATAGTTGCCTTCTAAAAATAAGGCTGACTAAAGAAACCTGGTTCTTGGTTGAAATAGTTTTTATTTAGAATTTTGAACAAACATTGAAAACAACAGCATTTAGGAATCATAGAGGCAACAAGCTTGTAGCTTATAATGTGCTCAACTTAACTATGAAAAATGACATGAAAACGACGGCCGTTGAGCTGCAATGTGTAAACCAACAACAAAAACAAAACAAAAAAACATCAATTGCAATCTTTGCTAGAAAAAGGAAAAGCAACTCAAATGATATATCTATTTGTATATAAAACACACAAAAGTAGTGACAATAGAAGATATTATATAAAAAAAACACAGAAACAAAACACAAAAATCAACAACAAAAACCGGAGAAGGAGAGAGAGAGTGAGAGACCAGCTTATGAAAATATTATCTTCAAGGCCAAAAATGCTGCGAGTCAGTTATGATACCTGGTTCTTGTTGTTGTGATTAAAATAACGTCCCAGCGGATATTTCCAATTTAGGGACTGTATGAGGCTGCTTTGGGTTTCCTCTCATATTAAGTGTGGTTGATGTGGTTTTTCCCAAAACGCGGTGACCGTCCAGGGTTAGATGACCCTTATGGTTGACCAGGGTGTTGATACAAGTAACGAAGTCAGAGTTGATTTTATACACTGTCTTAATCTGTATGAAACTGGACAGGTTTTTTTTTCTGAGATTTAAATTTTTTCGAGTTGAGAGCCCCGATATGGCCTTTGTGGTCGGCGGGGCTATAAACAACAAGATTGGTTTGGATTAGAGTTTTACAACAAAAAAATGTTTACATACCGGATTACGTGTAAACTGTTTTGACGCTATGACGGTAAAAATGTTGTTATCCCCCAGGTCTAAAAACCCTGCAAAATTTAGCAGTGTCTGTTTGGAAACATGAGATAATCATCCTTCTTTTGTCATATCTAGGGCGGAAGATGTACACAGCTGCAAAATGGCAACAAGAGGGGAGGGAATTCATCAACAGTTATCGCCCTCTACTCGAGGATCTTACAGCTTCATTGTCGTCACGAAAAATACTTCTTGATGTTTTCAATATAAACATTAGGGGTGTTTAGCCAAAACTGTTGATTCAAATGTGTTCAGATTCTTTCCAGCCGTGAAAATAAGAAGGGGGAAGGGGGGAACTGCTGGGTGTAAAAAGTAAAAAAAGGTAAAGGTGTCTTATAACCTATGTGGTCGTATGGAAGCGAGACATCAGAGACCTCAGCTTCTCTAGGGGCCAGCATTTTGAAGGCAGCGCCCATCTCCTGTCCCTCACTGCTTTACCTTCCCTGACCCTAAAGAGGACAGGTACCCATTGACAGCTGAGTGAACTGGGGACCGTATTGGTTGTAGGCTTCGCATAATTTATACATAGTGAGATTGCTTGATACAGATTTCATTTGTCCCCATTGGTACTGCCCACAGGCCTATCAGTATAAATAGCATCCCCACCTTCTGGAAATTCTCTGCCAGGAATTCCCTCTTTTCTATCCGTCTCTTTGTTTCTGACTTGTTCCATTTCTTTCTGTCACCTCCTTCGTGTCTATGCTCTACATTCTCAGTTCATTCTCTTGCCTGTTTGTTTGTTTTTTCAGAAAGAATTACGATGTAACAATACTTTCTTACGCCGAGGTTGAATGTGCTGAGCCTGACTTGTCAGTCGCTTAACGGCAGCGCTACACATCACAGTTTTTACTCATAAAATGACAGACAATAATAGTTGCCATCTGGGCGTTCAGCAGCGAAAAATAATTGTTTTTGTTACCGTCTTCGCAAAATGTTGATAGTGGCGGGAATGTATTGTCTACACTTAAACATCAGTGCTACAATCACTTTGGTTCTGGATTTGCCAACATACTAGGTGTGGTAATAGGCAAAGTGTGGCCCTGTGGCCCTTTGTGGAACAGAATGCACATTTATCATCTGTCGTTACTTGATTACGTATCCAAAATTGACCAATGGTAAGATTATTCCGTACATGGCCGTTTTTATCCCGACCATTAAGGTGGTCCCATTTCGATTTGGTGGCTATAGTTGGGATTGGAACCTTCCTCTACCACATTTTAGAAGAGTAGGCCACTGCATGCCAGTAGGAACGGATGACAAAACTTAAACCAGAAATTGCATGCATATTGGTATCGCGCTCAGACATCTAACTCGAAGTTGGAACGCGGCTACCTAAATGGTGGGCAAAAACAATCGTTGCATTTACACAAAAAACAAATTTACCATAGGTGAAACTCAGTGCTGGTAGCCGAGGGACGAATATATATATATATATATATATATATATATATATATATATATATATATATATATATAATACATATATATATGTGTGTGTGTGTGTGTGTGTGTGTGTGTGTGTGTGTGTGTGTGTGTGTGTGTGTGTGTGTGTGTGTGTGTGAATAGTATTGTATATTATATATTTGTTTTTAGTTATCTATTCTTTTATTTTGGAAGATAATGAATAAGCACATTAGTACCCATGTGTATGCACTTTTATAAATTTAATCCGTTCTCGCTGGCACACAATGGCCTTCTCTTCTCAAAAGCGGGGCGAGCTTTAACGTGTGCGCAAGATATTCTGCGTGCGTTCGCACACGGGACCTCGGTTTTTAGTCTCATCTGAAGCACTTTTGAGGGAAGCGGAGTCGGCATTGATGTTAGCTCCAGAAGAAAAATCTTTTTGAACAAGATTAGAACCCGGGTCAGTAGATCACGAGCGCAATAAACATCAATACAACCACCAGGCTACCTGTATGTGTGTATGTGTGTGTGTTTGTATGTGCGCGCGCGCTCGCGCGTGTGTGTGTATGTGTCTGTGTGTGTGAATACGCATACAAGTTCATGTTTTATCACAATATAAGTTACACCCAAGTTCTAGATCTCTAGCCATTCGACACACACACACAAATAATAAAAAAAAGACAGACGGTTTATTTCCCCATAAATCAGCAAACAAACTAGGCTACCTGTAAATCACGCTTTATATAAAAAAAAAAATAACATTTCAAATGAGTTTTTTTTTTCAAAATTCTATTTTTGTGTTAATAATCCCAGATTTTCATCGGATACACTTGTGACAAGGGAGGGCTTAGCGGTGAAATAAAGAAGGCGGATTATGGAAGCCTATCATTATGAAACATTCTTTCGTTGGCAGCCGTTTGGGTCTTGATACTGTCCCAGAATATACCTCCCCAGGGTCTAAATCTGGAGGTATGATTTGTGTGAGGTAAGGAGAGGAACTGACAGCTGGGTCTATTTTAAGAGCGGGTGGGTGAGTGATCATATGTAATTTATGATATTTCTGATAACATTCAGGGTTTTGGGGGAAAAAAATCAGGCTTGAGTTTGTTTGTTTGGAGGGGGGGGGGGGGTTGGTGGGAGGGGAGGTGAATACCTCTTGTTGTTGTTTTTGATGGTGGTGGTGGTGGGGTTGGTGATGGTGGTGGTGATGGGGGTGGTTGTAGTGGTGGTAAATTTGTTGCTTTTTGTAGCTTGGCTTAGCTGCTTGTTGTTTTTTTTTGTTGTGTTTTTGTTTCTTTTGGTTTTGGTTTGTCTTTATTATTTTTTTTATCCCTTTTTCTTTATTATCAATCTTGATTTGATTTTCTTTGTT
>CM060332.1:51938596-51958596 GCA_030674155.1 Stramonita haemastoma | reverse complement strand
AATCTGATATGCAACGGCAGTCACATACACAAAATCTCACCATTGGTAAATCTTGGAGCGCTAGGCAAGATAGATTGGTGGTCTAGAGGTAGCTAGCCTGCCTAGAAAGCAAAATTTAGGATCGGAAATGTGCGGTTGTTTTAACCTTATTTGGGCTCAAACCTTTCCCCCCATCCATTAGACAATGAGTAGTGGTCTGGGTGCTAGTCTCGCGGATGAGGCGATAAACCTAGGCATCGCGTGTTACACACAATAATTTAATTCACGTTGAACAAACAACGGCAACAAGAGGGTTATCCCTGGCAAAAATGTGTTTAAAAGAGCCCCTCTGGTAGGGAAACAAATACAGCTTGAGACAGGAAACAAAACAAAAAAATATTGAGTGGCGCTGCTCTCATGGCAACACGCTCTCACCGAGGAGAGCAGCCCGAAATGTACACAGAGAAATCTTCCGCGACCTAAAGTGGTATAAAAAATAATAATAAAAGGTTGGAAAAATTCAAAGATAGGTAGAAACTTATAGAAGAATGGAACATTCCACAGACATTGCCTCTGTTGGGTTTGAACCCAGGACACCACAGGCAAAAACTGCTAGTCTGACTTTTACTGCGCCCAAGCGAATGCTTCTTCCCACTCCGGTTTAAAAACTGGAACGCAGCCAGACAAATAATATGCTGAGCAGCACACGAAAAGAAACAACAACAATAACAAAAAAGACAAACAAATTTGTGTACGCCTGTTTTTGAAAACCAATTTGTAACTCTACACTAATACATAGAAATACTGATGAGATGGCTCTTACAAGAAAAAAAAGTATATCCTGTCAGGTTTTTCGTTTAATGGGATCTTATAGATCTTGATTGTATTGTTCAATTTTAGATTAAAAGTAATCTATATAACCTACCCACGCTTCGTCTTTCTTTTATTTTATTTGCTTAGGTTTTTCTATGCATGTCTGTTTTGTTTTTTTGTTATCTGTCTGGCTGGCAATCTGTCTGCTTGTTTCAGGTCTTTTATTCGTGCTTTTAAAAAGATTCTCGTTATGTGTGGCATTAGTGTCTGTAGTTGTGCCCTCATGGGACAGCAACCCTCCCCCCCCCCCAATGTACACATACACACAAACATATACGTATGCACACACACACACACACACACACACACACACACACACACACACACACACACACACACACACACACACACACACACACACACACACATAAAATATTTACAAGTGAAATAGCCTCTAAATCTACTCGACTTTTACTTTGTAATAAAATCAGAAAAACAACAGGTTTTCAAACTCGTAAGGTTTTTTTCTTCTTTTTTTCTATTTTGCACAAATACGCTTCAAACACTTTTAGAATTAAATGCTAGTCTTCTTCGTCGAACGCTCAAACACCAGCTATAGTTGTTTATCCTATGAGCAAAATGTTTGCGATGCACTGCCGTTAAGCGTCTGACAAGTCAGGCCATGCACATCCTATTTCACCGCAGGAGAAAAGTGTTTTCTTTGTATGTCTTTCTGGAAAGAAAGAGTAGGAGAATAGACCAAGGAAGTAGAGAGCAGACAAACAAAGATGATGACAGGGAGAAAAGGAACAGGGCATAAATAAATAAAAAAGAAGGATCGAAAAGAGGGAACTTTTTTAGCACAGATTTTCCTGAAGGTGGGTGGTGCTGTTATACTAAGATGCCCCCATCCAGCATTCCAACAGGGGGTTGTTAATGATAGGTATTTGCGTTTCTAATACACCTGTTCGAGATTGTTCAACATCATTTTGATTTACAGACCTATTATACTGTTCAGGAAACAAGATAGCTCAGTGGTCAGAGCACTCACTTTTTCCAAGCTAAGGTTATAGAAGCAGCATTGAGCGTGGTTACCAAGTGGATGGGTGACCGTTTGTGCGTCTTGGCTTCAATACAGTCTCCTAGTTCACCCGTATGCGTGCGTGTCTGTTGTTGTCGTCCCCGTTATTGTTGTTGTTGTTGTCTTTCTTCTTCTTCTTCTTCTTCTTCTTCTTCTTCTTCTTCTTCTTCTTCTTCTTCTTCTTCTTCTTCTTCTTCTTCCTCCTCCTCCTCCTCCTCTTCTTCTTCTTCTTCTTCTTCTTCTTCTCTTCTTCTTCTTCTTCTTCTTCTTCTTCTTCTTCTTCTTCTTCTTCTTCTTCTTCTTCTACCTCTTCTTCTTCCTACTATTGTTGTTCTTATTCTTGCTCGATCTTGTTGTTTATTTTCTCTTGTTCTAAGGGCTTCCTAAAATCACTACTAGTGTTATCTTGCCAAACACTCCCCCCCCCCCCCCCAAGAAAAAAAAAAAAAAACACCATTTCATCATCCTGCATAATAAACCACCGCAGAAAAAAAAATCCCCAGAAAAATCAAAATCCCAACACGCCCCTCCCTCCTCTCCCCACTCCAATCCCCCGTCAACCCTCTCCTCTATACACCTCTCATCCTTACCACCACCACCAACCAACCCCCTCCAACCCCCCATCCCCCACCCCTAACCTCTACCTACCCTACTCACATCAGCGCCCACCCACTCCCAACCAAATTGCACAGAAAAGAAGAAAAAAAAAACCCCACCCCTCAACCCAGAAGAGAACAGGACAGAACCCAGGCAGTTTCCCAATAGCAGAACTGGCAGCATCACAAATCCACACAGTCATACAGGAAAACTCTTCTGTCTTGGAAACGGGCTTGTTCCTTCGGTAGGAAGCAGACGACAGAGCGGGTGGCAAGGGGGGAGGGGGTGGTGGTGGGGGTGAGGGGGGGTGGGGGGGGGAGAAGAAGCGAAGGGGAGATAATCAGCAGTGGCAAATGACTTTGATCTAACAGGTCGCTGTGTAACCAGAGTCGTCGTTCCTGTCATCGCTCGTTTTCCGGAACGAGGCTGGAGGAATGTGGTCTGGTGTCTTTAACTGGAAATGGGGTCCTTATGTGTAGTTTGTGAATGTGTGTGTATGTGTGGTGTGTGTGTGTGTGTGTGTGTGTGTGTGTGTGTGTGTGTGTGTGTGTGTGTGTGTGTGAGTGAGTGAGTGGTGTTGTGTGTGTGTGTGTGTGTATGTGTGTGTGTGTGCATGCGTGCGTGCGTGCGTGCGTGCGTGCACGGGTGTAAAAGTCAAAATTTTACTTCCAGATGGAAATGCGTGAGAGAGAGAGATTTGATTTGATTTGATTTGATTTGATTTGATTTATTCTTTTATATCGAGGATAATGGAATAAACACTCTTGTGCTGTTTTACATCCAGTCCCCTTGTGTATGCACTTTTGTAAATGTCATGTGTTCCCACCGGCACACGATGGCCTCCTCTTACGAAAAGCGGAACTGGATTTAACATGTGCGCAAGATGTTCTTCGTGCGTTCACACACGGGGCCTCGGTTTAAAGTCTCATCCGAAGGACTTTTGGGGAGAGTGGAGTCAGCACTGATGTTAACTCCAGGAGAAAAATCCCTTCGAACGGGAACGGGAATCGAATCCGGGTCGTCACAGAAGGGAGCAGACACAGACGGTGTATATTTACAGACCGGAGGGACGGGATAGCCTAGTGGTCAGAACAGTGCGCTCACTTGTTCTATCATCCTCGATATAAAAGAATAAATAAATAAATATGAATGTCTTTAAAAAAAATTGTCTTTAAGGACAAATACCCGTTCAGGACCTCAGCACAGCACTATGGCATGGTTGGCGAGAGGATGTCTGGAGCTGGGAGGCAGCCAATGAGGATTCAGCAGCTACCTACCTTCTTCTCCTTCTCCTTCTCTTTCTCCTTCTACTTCTTCTTCTCGTTCTCCTTCTGACATCAGAAGAAAGCACCACTGGCAGGCCTCTTGCTTCAGATCTCTGGCTACTTCTTACAAAACCTTCACCCCTTCCTTCTGTTGTTTCTTTACAGTTTACATTCTATTTTTTATACCACTTTAAGTCACGGCAGATTTCTCTGCGTGGAATTTGGGCTGCTCTCCCCTGGAGAGAGTGCGTCACCACAAGAGCAGCGCCACCAATCATTTTTTTCCTTCCTTTTCCTGTCTGCAACTGTATTTGATTTCCTATCAGAGTGGGGTTTTTTTTGGGGGTGCAACAGAATTTTGCCAGGGACATCTCTCGTTATACTGTGGGTTGTTTTTATTTTTTACGTGCACTAAATAATTATGTACAACACACGTAACCTCGGTTTATCGTCTCCTCCGAAAGACTAGCACCCAGACTACCACTCACGGCTTCTAATGGATGGGGGAAAAGTTTTGGGCCAAAACAGGATTCAAACCATTGCACACTTTGACCCAGACTCTTCGCTTTCAAGACAGGTGCGTTACCTCTAGACCACCAATCCCCCTTTTAATAATCCTCTCTTGGAAACATCATTAAACAGTCTTAATGCCTTCAAGAACATTTCAACCCCAACCCACTCAACCTAGTGGCCGAAAGATTGTAGGTTTGAGATTCCTCTGTAGATCTGTATGGGGGTGGATTCGTCTGTGCAACGGGCGCGCGGAGCCCATATACTTACAACGATTTGATATGAATCGGGAATGTGAAATACTGAGGGTATTTTCGCAGCACACAAGGTAAGATAAAAAGGTAAAAGTGTCCCATAGCCTATCTGGTGGTATGGGAACCCAGAGGCTTAAGCTTCTCTAGGGGCCAGCATGTTGAGGGTGTCGCCTATCTCCTCTCCCTCGCTGCTTTACCTTCCTTGACCTTAAAGAGCGCAGGTACCCATTGACAGCTGGGTGGACTGGGGGAAATGCACTGAAGCCAAGATGCGTGAACAGTCACCCAGCCAATTGGTAAACCACTCTCGATGCTGCTTAACCTTGGCTTGGGGAAAGCGAGTGCTCTAACCACTGAGCTATATTTCGTCCCCACAGCACACAAACTAAAACCAATGTCGTGGATTTAAAAAACATACATTAAACCAGTACTATTATCTTTATTGCAAACCACTGATTGATGATTTATAAACATGGCATTTCCAAGCCTAAAAATACATGACGTAACTTTGCTTTGTTTATTAAAATCAGTTTTTTTATATTTTCTTCTGTTACAAACTTTACTGATGTTGCGATCATACGTCTTGTTTTTTCTTACAGGTAATGCGAGGAATGTGTACGTTTTTTATAGTTGGTAACGAAAAAAGTGTGTGTGTGTAGTGTGAGTGTGTGTGTGTGTGTGCGGGGTGTGTGTGTGTGTGTTGTGTGTGTGTGTGTGTGTGTGTGTGTGTGTGGTGTGTGTGTGTGTGTGTGTGTGTGTGTGTGTGGGGCGTGCGTGCGTGCATGTGAGGATCATAATAATAATCATGTTAACGGGTATCATAGTCATGAAACTGAGCGTCGTTTATCAAACTCCATTGTCTCCATCGCCGCTGTTGTCGGTAGGAGCTGCACACAATGCCACCAGGGTTCACCATCTCTCTCTGTCTCTACTGAGTTCTACCATCTCCTGTAGCCCGCCCTCCCAGACCACTGATCTCAGTGATGTTGGCAATGTAGGATGTTGGTGGTCTGCATCTTTTCTTTCTTCCCTCAACTTTACATTGGAGAAGTGTCGTCATCAGATTGGTCTGTGTGTTTCTGTTTGCATGACAAACATATATCAGTCTGCGTTTATCAATTTCAGCCAATAATTATTTGTCTTTGTACTTAGGTTACGCCGAGAATTATTTCGCTTTGTTCTCCTGTCTGACCATTTGAGTTGATGAAGCTGCTTATAGAACTACATTTGGGCATGTTACAACGACCCTTCAAAATATCAAAATAAATGTAACATATCTGGAATATATCCTATATTTTAAATATTAAAGCTCTTTGAAAGAGAATACTGGCTCCTTTTTACGTCAAGGTTAGAATCGGTATGGCCTAGCAAACAATGATTCAGTCTATTGGAAGAAAACATAGGCATGCCTAAGTATCTCAAAATTAGAATTGTCAAATCTTATCGGCAGCGTAACGTATATTCGTTCATTTAACAAACAATAGATATTGTCTAAGCTTCCAACGAAAAATAACAATTGTCAAAACTCTAATCTTGCCTGTATTACTGCATGTGTCAGAAACCTGGACATTTGGGAAATTGGAAAGAGATAAGAAAATAAACGCAACGTTTAAGAGAGAAACAAACACACAACTCTTGCTCTTGTGTTATTGCTCCCACGGCATAGTATTCATCTAGACCAACAAAACAAAAACAAAAAAACAAAACCAAAGACACAAACCCAAGCCTGAGTGAAAACAGCGTGCCATGGTTAGCAGCCAGAGACCTGGGAGATAGAGAGTCTGGCAGGGGCAGAGGCAGCAGACAATCAGGAATACCTTACGTAACAGCTCTCCTCACACACCGTCAACTTCCATTCACACTGCAGAGATGAATCCCTGTCGGTGCTCAGGAAACGCTAGGGGTAGTGTACACCACTTTGAGACACGGGGTTTTCTCTCTGCGTGTTACAATTTCAGGGTACTTTCAATAGTGGGTTCTTTTAATGTCCTAAAATGTATGTTGTACACAGGATTTCTGGCTTGTAGTCTCATCCAAAATAATACCTTCCCAGAGCATAAAAAATGGTGCTTTGTTAGTCTAGTGATACTGCTGCGTTATTGTGTTAGTCAGATGATACTGTACAAGAGTGTCTTTACTTGGTTGCAGATAATGCCTGTGTATACTGGTGCACAGAATATTAAAGGGAAAACATGCTAACGTGTCGAGTTGGTGAACAGGGCTCTGTGGTCAGCGGGACTATAAACAACAAGATAGGATTGGATTGGATTGGATTGGATTGGAAGCTGGAAAACATACACAAAGAAAATACCAATTCTTTAATACAAAGAACTTGCAAAGCCCAGAAGCATCCCTGCATCATCTATACACTTTTCATTCTCATCTATTGTTTTCTTTTTGTTCAATTTGTCCTACTCAATGACTAAACCCACAGCACTTAATTTGCGTTTGCTGCTGTCTTGCCTAGTCATTTTCAGGACAAAACGTAGTGAAAAAAATTCCACGTTAAAGTGTGGTACTTTTTTGTATCACTGTTGGTTTTGTAAATGGCAGAAAATAAGAAAAAATATTATAAAAATCAGCATGTATAAAATGACTTATATGATGTGCTGCTGATTGGTTTGTAAGGTTTTAACAGCAACATTATTTGTTCATTCTCTCTCTCTCTCTCTCTCTCTCTCTCTCTCTCTCTCTCTCTCTCTCTCTCTCTCTCTCTCTCTCTCTCTCTCTCTCTCTCTCTCTCTCGGACTTCCCTTGCTTGGCTACCAGCAGGACGGAATTTCAAAACTGCGTTTATAAATTTGTGGGTTTTGTACAAAAACAGAGGACAGTATGCCAGTGGTTGGTTTGCCTTCGCGTCTGGAGCATATTCTGAATGCCCTTCTACAAGATATGTGCCTTTCGTCATTTAAAATTGACGGTAGGGAGAGACAAACGGTGGTTGTTCTGCGCCTATCAACAACAACCTGTCAACCCCCAGTGACACACAGTCATTCAGTTCAAAATGACAGTGCCGTGTACAGGAAGAAAAGCACAGCACAAGTGGCCAGGGACAAAAGGAGAAGAGAGACTTACAATTCTACTCGAATGCAAAGACAAGATGTAAATATTTCATCTCCATCTGGCCTGTTTCTCCCGACGCCTCCAAGTATAGTGTATACAGAAGAAAATGCCACTACCCCTGACATGTTGGCCAAGCCTATTGACAGTCCTTGTTGTGAAGGCCAGACTGCACGTGCAGTGCGTTCTGCCCACCCCTTTCTGACAACACTGGCTGACGTCAACCCCCAGTCTGTGACAGTGCCCTACAGTGAATTCAGGCTGGATGGTCAGACTGCGGAGTGTTACGAACACAGCGATGGTGGTGATGGTGGTGAAAGGGACAACAGTGGTTCTGAGGAATGCGATGACAACCCCGCCACATCGTGTGTGACACTGGCGGGAGACGGGACAGAGGCAGACGGGACAGAGGCAGACGGGACAGAGGAAGACGGGACAGAGGACTGGAACACTGAAAAAGAAGACAGCCTAACTTCATCTACCGAACTATCCCAAGCCGCCCCTCTGTCAGATGAATATTTCCGGAAAATCTGGAAACGTTTGGAGCTATTAGATCGGAACATGGGCAGAGTCAGTGACAGTTCCAGAGCGAAGAAGAAAGATGGACATTAAATTCAGCCAAACGGCTGCGAGCGAAAAAAGTTTTGACAGATCCATAGCACAACACACATCTCTGCCACACAATTAATGATAGACCAGGGATGATCATAATGACAGTGTGTTTAGTACTGTTTCCTTGGGGTGTGATGATGATACAACTATTGAACATTTCCGAGATATGGTTTCCAATCGCGATGATTTGATGTAAATTGTTTATGGTTCGATTTTGATTGTTTTATTTGATTCCTTCCCTATGTGAATGAGCTGTAAAGCTTACACATTAAAATCAATTGTCATTGTCATTGTCATTGTCATTGTCATTCTCTCTCTCTCTCTCTCTCTCTCTCTCTCTCTCTCTCTCTCTCATCTCTCTCTCTCTCTCTCTCTCTCTCTCTCTCTCTCTCTCTCTCTCTCTCTCTCTCTCTCTCTCTCTCTCTCTCTCGTACATATACAGAAGAACGCAAACACAGACACACACACACACCGAACAGCAACAAACCACCACCACTACCACCACCACCACCAACAACAACAACGACAACAACAAAAATAACAACAGGGGACAAAACTCATTGGGGCACCTTGCAAGCTCCAAACACACACGGCCTATTTTCTGTGTGAGGTATGCCGAAACAGAAAAGGTGGAAATCCGAATCCACAAGTCTCCACAACTACACCCTCGGCAACAGGGAAAATGAATAAGGAAGAGGAATAACCATGTCAACAGAGATTCGAAGCATTCGAGTAACGCCCCCCTTGCTGTCAAGCTTAAACCACGGCTAAAAATAGCTCCCAAATAACCTCCCTTTTGCTGTCGTGATGAATTTCCGGCGCCATCGTGAGACTAAACGCTGTGCCAGAATGTACAAGAAGAGAGAAGATGGGGGATGTTGCTGCTGCATGAATGTTGGTTCTATTTTAGAGTGTGTCAGATAACGCTGAAACCAGAATTTTCTTCCTGATTAAACTGTGCCAGTCAGCAAGAGGTATCCTCCTTCTTCTTCCCGCTTCCTCTCTCAGGTATGGTGATGGAGTTGTCATAAGGAATCAGCGTTCTGCTGCAGGCATCCTCCGAGGCACAAACAGCTCTGTGATTTGATTAAAGCGTCAAACTCCTGATTTTGAAGTAAGGAGATAGATCTGGGTCAAGAACACTAGCAATATTGTGGCTTTCCTTCTGAAGATGTGATGATAAGAGGATGTATATTCTTACATCAGGGGAAATGCGTAGTTCTGTCTGATTTTGTTTTGCCAATTGGTATCCAGTGGTACATTACAAAACCAGGACTTCGGGGAATATTCTATCACCTTCATCAGCACCTGTCTCGTAGTCTGGTAGACCGTTGGGGCACCAGTGATCTGAACAGTTTGTGACCAGCTTCCTCCACTCGTTGCCATTCTCAGCTTTGCGTAGTATGTTTTTCAACTCAAGGCCAGTGTATTCACTCTCTGATGTTTTCCTTCCATCGCTTTCTCTGTCTGTCTCTTCATCTTCCTCCTTGTGCTGTTTTCTGTAGGACAGTCTTGGCCAGTCCAGATATTTTTGTGACATGACCGTGCTACTTCAGTTGGGAGTGAGGGTTTTTTTTTGTTTGTTTGGGGTTTTTTGTTGTTTCTTTTAATGAAGTCATAAGCTCTTTGCAATACCTGAGGGGTTTTCACTTATGGTTTTCACTTCCTTGTTTGTCATGTGATCTCTGTATGAGATTCCAAGAAATCAGAGACTCTCACTAATCAAGATCTTACATAATAACTCACATGCGAAATGGCTGTCTTAGCCTTGCAGCAATTGGAGATGAGTCATGTAACACTGAATACTACAAAGTCTGATGAGGATAGATTCGTCCTTTTCGTCAATTTTACAATGTCAGAGAAACCTTCCAAAACTTTGAAAACTATGAGAATAAACAGATCACACTTAAGCTCTCTAAAGTTAGGACAAAATTTAAAAGTTTTGTAGCAGCCATCATGGTAGTTGTCGTCAGCAGTCCCCTTCCAAAACAAGGTCAATAAATCTATTATTGTCCCGCACCATTGCTCCCAGTTAATGATGTAGGTACGACATGACATTAGTGCTACGTAACAAAGACTATGAATAACATAACAGCTGTTCTTACTCATAGAATGCCACAGAAGCTTCACGCATAAATAAGTGAATCCTCTCCGAAGGAAGGACGGTGGCAGGATGGTTAAGACGTTCGCCTGCCAATATGTAAATCGCGAGTTTCTGGGTTCGTACCCAGCTCGCCCTCTCTTCCCAGTTTGACGAAAAAATCGAACGGAATGTCAGTCATTCGGTTGAGACTATAAACCGAGGTCCCGTGTGCGAACGCACGCAGAACATCTTGCACACACGTTAAAATCCCGTTCCGCCTTTCGGAAGAGCGGGTCATCGTGTGCCGGTAGGAGCGGATGACAAAATCATAAAAAAACCAGCATGCACACAAGTGTGTTTAGACACCATCCCTGAGGGGAAAAAATAAAAGAAAAAGGGTAGGCGCTGCACTTGTGGCGACGCGCTCTCCCCGGGGAGAGCAGCCTGAATTTCATGCAGAGAAATCTGCTGTGAGATATAAGTGGTATAAAATATAAAAACAACTAAATAAATAAAGTCAGAATGTGGCTAACTACTTTGAAGGGTGTAAAAACGGTTACATGCACCAAATCTCACACCTCGGAGCTCTAACCGAGGGACAAAATAAAATTAAATAAAAAATGATAAAGGCTCCTACAATATTCTAACAACTAAAAGTTTACTTCTTAGAGCCGATTTATACCTGGGCAATATAACTATATGAGCGTCATTCCATATTGGTAGACCATTGGATGAGAAAGATGTGGTAATTTGCAGGAGATGGTTGATAACATTAAGCATTAATCTTCTGTGCCTTGTGTTATCCTGTCAAATATCTCAGTTGGGATACATTAATTCCTGTGTATCTGTATGTAAATAAAACAACACGTGAAGGTATTTTGCACCTGCTTTATTTCGCACAGAAGAGGTGCTGCACTACTTTTAGTGTTACCAGTTGTATGATAATATGTTGGCCATGATCCCTCTGTCATTCTTTAGCGTTGCATCATTTACATCTTTATTTTTTTAGTAATTTTTCTTTTAAACATTACTCGTAATCGGCATATATTTTTTGACGTTTTACGTAACAAGATATGCCTTTGATTCTTATGGGACGGGATAGCTCAGTGGTGAGAGCACTATCTTTTCCCAACCTATGGTTAAGCAGCATCGAGTGTGGTTACCTAGTGAATGTGTGACCGTTTGCACACCTTGGTTTCAGTACAGTCCACCAGTTTACCTAGTTGTGAATGGGTACCTGCCCTCTTTAGGGTCAGGGAAGGTAAAGCAGCGAGGGAGAGGAGATGGGCGCCGCCCTCAATAATTATGCTGGAGAAGCTGAGGTCTCTGACACTTCGCTCCTCAACGACCTCATAGGTTATGGGACACCTTTACCTTTACATGGCAGAAGAATCTGACCAACTCAATAAAGACGGTGACCCACATACTTCACACCAGAACAATGTGTGACAATAACCATCTCCGTTATGCTCCAAAACCAGACAATTTCTCTCATCACTCACCGATCACGCAATCCTGTACCATTCGTCAAGAATTCCAGCCATACCAGTGCTGTATTGAACGGTCACGAGCGGACGAGAAAACAAGCGGTGTCGTGTGTGTGTGTGTGTGTGTGCGTGTGTGTGTGTGTGTGTGTGTGTGTGTGTGTGTGTGTGTGTGTGTGTGTGTGTGTGTGTGTGTGTGTGTATGTGTGTGTGTATGTGTGTGTGCGTGTGTGTATGTGTGTGTGCGTGTGTGTATGTGTGTGCGCATGTGTGTGTGTGTGTGTGTGTGTATGTATATGTGTGTGTATGTGTGTGTGTGTGTGTGTGTGTGTGTGTGTGTGTGTGTGTGTGTGTGTGTGTGTGTGTGGTCATATAGCAACATTCGCCTATTTCTCTTCCGCCGACAGGAAAGCACGCAGCGGCGGCTTGTGTACAATTTCTCCGGGGGTCCTTGATAGACGAGGGTGCCTCTGCTGAGGTGACACCGGGCTGATGGATCGTGGCGTAGTGGAGGATTTATAGACTGGAGGGACAAGGCGTTGTTGGTTCATACCAGCACCGAGATTAACTGTTTAGCGGGCATTCCATTCCAGTCCAGCCTCACTTTTGCAGTGATTTTCCTTGTGTAACAGATACTACCACCGCTACTAATGTCATCCATTGTCGTGCGTGTGTGTGGGAAAGAAAAGGATGAGGTGTGTAGTGGTTAAATATTCACAGTTTGTTGTTTTGTGTTAGTTGAGGGGTGGGTTTGAGTCTTCATTCCCCACCCTCTTCCCTTCCTCTCAAGTCTTCTGTTCTTCTCTCGTTTACTTTGCACCTTCATATGTGTATGAATCGAGGTCCTGTGTGTGAATGCACGCGGAACATCTTGCTTTCACACACGTTGAAAGCTGTTCCGCTATTCAGAAGAGTAGGCCATTGTGTGCCGGTGGGAATGGATGACAAAATGGATAAAACTGCATACACATGGAGACCGAAGTAAAAGAAAGCCCACAGAGTGTTTATTCTTTATCCTCGAAATAAAAAAGTAAATAAATAAATAGATAAATAAATACATAATAATGGCATGTCCTTCTCAGCTCCTCCCCAGGCCATACAGCTTAGGTTGCAGGGTTATCTCCGTCAGCCACACCATCTTTATCAGGTCACTGTACAGCGTGCATTTTTAAACGATGTGTTGTCCGGCTTTCTTTACCACAATTACACATTTAATTTATTTATTCTATTCTTTTATATCGAGAATGATGGAATAAGCAATTTTATGCTTTTTTACATCCAGTCCCCGTGTGTATGCAGTTTTTTTGTAAATCTTGTCACCTGTTCCCAACGGCACACAATGACCTACTCTTGCGAAAAGTGGAACAGGATCTAACGTGTGCGCAAAATGATCTGCGTGTGCGATCGCACACGGGGCCTCGGTGTATAGTCTCATCCCATGGACTTTTGGGGAGAGTGGAGTCAGCACTGATGTTAACTCCAGGGGAAAATCCCCTCGAACCGGAATCGAACCCGGGTCGTCAAATTGCCAGCGCAATGTTCTGACCACTAGGCTATCTGTCCCGTTCACATGGGAGATGAAGCGAGTTTCAGCTTTGTGGACATGCAGTGATCTATTCTGTTGTGGCCCGTATGGAGTCTTAGAATGAGGACTTGTTCTTCTCTTTTGAGATGGTGGTAGTCGTCGTTTTCTACTCTGATCTGGGTCAGGGCAGTGATTCGAGTAGTAGTAGGCACCCATCAGTCTCGGAAGACTATGGAGTTGCGCTCTAGTCTGTAGAGCGCAAAGCCAGGGTAAGTAAGTATGGAGGGCAAGCTGTTAAAGGTAGTCAGTAAGTAAGTAAGTAAGTAAGTAAGTAAGTAAGGAAGTAAGTAAGTAAGGAAGGAAGTAAGGAAGTAAGGAAGTAAGTAAGTAAGCAAGCAAGTAAGTAAGTAAGTAAGTAAGTAAGTAAGTAAGTAAGTAAGCAAGTAAGCAAGTAAAGTAAGTAAGTAAGTAAATAAGTAAGTAAGTAAGTAAGTAAGCAAGCAAGCAAGTAAGCAAGTAAGTAAAGCAAGTAAGTGAGTTAGTGGCGACGACGTATTTGAATAGGAAGCTCCCCCACTCTCAGCAATCAGCCTGTTGTCTGTCAGGCCTGTCATCCTCTGCCTTATCAGCCTCTCTGCAAAGCTTCCAGAGGAGAGACACACCATTAAAATTCCTCCCTCACATTGAAACAAAACACCCCCTTGCCCTTGCGTTTTGTTCTTTTTCTACTCCACCCCCCTCCCTCATTCTTCCCTTCTCTTCCCTCCCCTCTCTCCTTCTCTTGCTTCCCCCTTGTCATCTAAGTCTCTTTAAACTGACTTCAGGGATGACAGAAATGTTGTAGCGTTTTTTGTACAGTCGGAATTGAGAAAGTGATGATGTGTTTGTGGGTGGGTGGGTGAAGGGGTGTGGATGGTGGTGGGTGGAGGGGGTGGGTTGAGGGTGGGTGGAGGGAGAGGTTTGGAACTGTAGTGAGTGTGTGGTGGTGGATGTTTTGTGTGTTGTGTGTATGTGTGTGTGTGTGTGGGGGGTGTAGTGTGAGTGTAAAGTGTGTGTGTATGTGTGCACGCACACACACGCGCGCGCATACGCATACACACAACACACACATATACACACACGTGCGCACAAACGCACGCACCCACATTTACATGGAGACAGACAGACAGACAGAGACAGACAGACAGACGGACAGACAGATAAACAGACAGACAGACAGACAGACAGACAGATAGCGAGACAGACAGACGAACAAGCAGGGGCACAGACATAGAGACAGACAGACAGATTGAGAGACAGACAGACAGACAGACAGACAGACAGACAGACAGACATAAAAAAACAGACAAGCAGACAGGCACACAGACACGCAGAACACACCGTCATACAGTCACAACATAAACAAACGGGTGACACTTGATTATCCAAAGGTCTAATGTTTATTGACAAAAACATCAGCCACATGCCAAGTCACAATACCGCCCATCACCCCACCATAATTATACATATATTTGTTGCTGTGACCTTTCCTGGCTTCAGCTTCCGGCGGAGGTAGCGTCATCCATCCCTCAGCTGCTGGCCTGCGTTGCTAGAGTTGCGAATGTTGCTAGTGTTGCTGGGTTGCTAGTGTTGCGAATGCCAGGTGTCGTAAGTCAAGATACATGCCCGTGGTGCCAAACCTTTAAGAAGTGTTTTGACATTGCCAGTTAACAAAAATATTAGCCCAAAACATTAAAACAACAAAAAAAAGCGTTGCTAGTTTAGGTGGTTGAGTTTTGTTTTGTTTTGTTGTTTTTTTGGGGGAGGGGTGATGGTGATGGTGATAGTGATTGTTTTAATCTAACCTAATCTTATCTAATATAATCGAATCATGTTGTTTATAGCCCCGCCGACCACACAGGCCATATCTGGGCTGTCACGTCGTCAAATTTAAAGCCTAGATTAAAATTGTGAAACTATATGCATATTAAAACGAGGTATAAAACCAACTCTACTGTCCTTGCTTGTATCAAAATCCTGGTCAACCATAAGGGTCAACCCAGGACGGCCACCACGTTGTGGGAAAACCCACATCGATCACATATAGAATGAGATAAAACCAAAACCAGATTCCTTAAAACAAATCTTGTACTTAGAGACCGAATATACCACTTTCTCTCATATCAGACGAAAAAAATTCAGAGAGAGCCTGAGTTGTGTTGTGGTAGTGGTGTTGCTAGTGATGGTAGTTTTTCGGACTCAAGCCGGCCCCTACCCAGAGTGAGTGTACTGCGAGCTTCTTGGGAAGACCGGGACCACACAGTCGAGCTTCATCTACTTTACGGATACAAGCTTAAGAGTGTTGCTTAATAAATCGTGTGACCAACAGTGCAGATGCCTGTATCTCTCAGGCCTGATTGACACCAGGATATATTATGACAGGAAGTGTAAGGTACTGCCATGTCAAGTGACACAAATAAGATGCACTTCAACAGCAGCATAATTATATCATCCTCATTATCATTAATCACCATGACATAAAAATAACTACCTCTGATTCTGTAGCCCCGCTGCTCTGGTCTCATGGTGACCTCAGATTAGGTTTCCCCGTACATTTCTGTGCCAATGGGGAGTTTGTGTCAAAGCCTTTGGGGTTGGGGGTTCTACTGGGGACGGTCGTTGGAGGGACGTTGTGGTGGTCGCCACCTCGGGTGGGTGACTCACTCAGTCTGGCTCCGCGACGGAGCTAATACTGTCGTTAGTAGGAGGCTTAGCAGGTGATGTCCACCATTTGCTTTCTCTATCGGAGTGGCTTTTTGTGACAGAATTTTGCCAGGGGCAACTCTCTTGTTGCTGTGGGTTCTTCTACGTGCGCTAAATGCACGGTAGTCTGTCCTGTCTATCACAATAACGTTCCTAAGGACGTGAGAGCTATGGGATTGTTTTCCCTTCTTCTTTTTCTTCTTCAGCTGATTCCGCTACGGGATTATGGGAAAGAGGGGATTCGAACCCGCAACCTTCCAGTCCGAAACCCAAGGTGCTAACCACTGCGCCATGGCAGCTGGTTTATATGACTAATTTTGTTGACAGATGGTGGTGGGATAATGTTTACAGTTGTTAACTTGTTACGTTTTCTTTGCTACTTACTTATTATCGGTTTTTCTGGGTTAAAAAAAACAAACAAACAAAATCATAATGACCATTTGATTATTTCTTTCTTATTTTAGTTCTCTCTGTGTGTGAGCTTTTGTTATTTCATTATTGTCTTCTGTCGTTGCTTCTTGTATTCTGTTTGTCTGTGTTCTTGTCTTGTTTTTGTCATTTGGTTTCTTATTGTTGTTGCTAGCAAGAGGTGTTTTTTAATTGATGCAATCCCTGATGAGGACAAGGACTGGATCCGCGAAATAAAAGAATTTGACGTGACTTGACTTGACTTGACCTACGCAAAGAATGGCGGACATTTCACATCATACTTTATGTGAGCCACATCATTCGTCACACAATGTATATGAGAGCCAAATCAATCGCCACATAATATCTATGAGAGCCACATCAATCGCCACATAATATATATAGAGAGCCAAATTAATCGCCACATAATATCTATGAGAGCCACATCAATCGCCACATAATATATATGAGAGCCACATCAATCGCCACATAATATATATGAGAGCCAAATCAATCGCCACATAATATATATGAGAGCCAAACCAATCGCCACATAATATCTATGAGAGCCACATCAATCGCCACATAATATCTATGAGAGCCACATCAATCGCCACATATTTATGAGAACCACATCAATCGCTTCATATGTACGTGAGCCACATCAATCGCCACATATTTTATGAGAGCCACATTAATTGTCCGGGCCATGAGCCACGTAGCGGGCACAAGGAAGCGGGCTGAACAACGTGTTGAAATACATGGCTACTGTCTCATGACACAGGACGGGAGGTGTTGCCTGCCACAATAAATGTTCCGATATGCCATCTTTCTTCGCAGTTTGTCTGTGTGTGTGTGTGTGTGTGTGGGGGGGGGGGGGGGGCAGTGGGGGGGGGTCTGTGTGTGTGTGTGTGTGTGTGTGTGTGTGTGAGTGTTGTGTTGTGTGTGTTGTGTTGTGTGTGTGTGTGTGTGTGTGTGTGTGAGTGTTGTGTTGTGTTGTGTTGTATGTGTGAGTGTGTGTGAGTGTCAGTGTGTGTCTGTGTGTTTGTCTGTCAGTCTGTATGTGTCTGTATCCTTCACTGTCTTTGTTCCGACGTGTCATCTTTCTTCTGTGTGTGTGTGTGTGTGTGTGTGTGTGTGTGTGTGTGTGTGTGTGTGTGTGTGTGTGTGTGTGTGTGTGTGTGTGTGTGTGTATGTGTGTGTGTGTGTGTGTGTCTGTGTGTGTGTGTCTGCTTGTATCTGTCTCTGTCTCTGTCTCTGTCTCTCTGTCTCTCTCTCTCTCTCTCTCTCTCCTCTCTCTCTCTCTTTTCTCTCTCTCTCTCTCTCTCGCTCTCTCTCTCTCTTCTTCCCTCTCTATCTAACTCTACTCCCTCCCTCTTTCCCCCTCGCGAATTATCCTCGAATAAAGGAATTTTGCCTTGCCTTGCCTTGTCTCTCTTTTTCTATCTCTTTTCTATCTTTCTCTCTCACTCTCTTTCTCTCTAACTCACTCACTTACTCTCTCTCTCTCTCTCTCTCTCTCTCTCTCTCTCTCTCTCTCTCTCTCTCTCTCTCTCTCTCTCTCTCTCTCTCTCTCTCTCTCTCTCTCTCTCTCCCCATCCTATGTCTCTACTCTGCTCTTTCTGTTTTATCCCCTACTTTACATTTTGCAGTACACAGTTGGATCACCACGAAATATGTTTTTTCTCTCTCACTTTGTTTGTTCTCATAGTAAAGGCATTTCCGGAAGTTGGCGAGAAGACGGAAGTGAGGGAACCACCCTATGATTAATGAGCATCACCCGTGACCCAGTTCTTGAGAGTTTACAATGTGACGAATTTTGTGTTTACTGGGAAAGTTTTGTTGTGATAAGGTGTGTGTGTGTGTGTGTGTGTGTGTGTGTGTGTGTGTGTGTGTGTGTGTGTGTGTGTGTGTGTGTGTGTGTGTGTGTGTTGCTGTGTGTTTGTGTTGGTGTGTGTGTGTGAGTGTGAGTGTGTTGTGTGTGCGCGTGTGTGTGTGTGTGTGTGTGTGTGTGTGTGTGTGTGTGTGTGTGTGTGTGTGTGTGTGTGTGTGTGTGCTGTGTGTTTGTGTTGGTGTGTGAGAGAGTATGTGCGTGTCAAATCAAATCAAAATTTTATTTTCAGATGGTATATTGAATAAGCATTGATTTGCTTTTTTTCATCAAGCCATCTATCGAAAATAAACAAAGCAAACAAAACAAAGCAAAAAGAAAACCCAACAAAAAAAGCAGAAAAAAACATTTCACAAACATTAATTAACTAACGTGTGTGTATGTGTGTGGTGTGTGTGTGTGTGTGTGTGTGTGTGTGTGTGTGTGTGTGTGTGTGTGTGTGTGTGTGTGTGTGTTGTGAGTGAGTATATGTGTGTATGTGTGCGAGCGTCTGTGTTGTTGTTGGTGTTGTTGTTGTTGTTGTTGTTGAGTTTAGTTTAGTATGGCTTAAATGATTATCTCTTCTGACAGTTCCCCCATGTCTCTCTGTCTCAGCTTCTCCAGAGGCCAGCATGTTAAGGGCGGCGCCCATCTCCTCTCCCTCGCTGTTTTACCTTCCCTGACCCTTCAGAGGGCAGGTACCCATTGACAGCTGGGTGAACTGGGGAAACTGCACTGAAGCCAAGGCGTGCAAACAGTCACCCATCCAACTTCTAACCACACTCGATGCTGCTTAACCTCAGCTTGGGGAAAGCGAGTGCTCTGACCACTGAGCTGTTCCGCCTTCGTGTGGAGTCAATACTGATCTTAATTAACTCCTAAGGGAAGAGTCCCTGTATTTAAACAGGTTTTCCGGTAATGGCTCAAGCCGGGTTCGACCCCAGGCCGTCAAATAGGGAGCCCAACGTTCTGACCACTAAGACAGCCCCTCCCCCACCCTCCCCTCTCTTTCCCTAATGATTTGATTGCATCCCATTTTTGGATGGAGAAGGAAGGGGATGGGTGATGATAAGGGGAAGGTGGGAGAGGGAGGGGAGGGGTGGGGGCAATGTGCTTTCTTGATATTTTGTTCGTGACTTCACAATTACTGTTATCAGTATGGGGCTTGATATGAGAGAGAGAGAGAGAGAGAGAGAGAGAGAGAGAGAGAGAGAGAGAGAGAGAGAGAGAGAGAGAGACGAGAGAGGAGAGAGAGAGAGAGAGAGAGAGAGAGAGAGGAGAGAGAGAGAGACAGAGACAGAGACAGAGAGAGAGAGCGCTAAAGAGGATGAATGAATGAATGAATGAATGAATGAATGAATGAATGAATGAATGAATGAATGAATGAATAATCTGTATTTTTCAAGTTAGTATTACATTCTTTTTTTCATCCGGCCCTTGCCCTGATCAGGGAGAAGAGAGAGAGAGAGAGGAGAGAGAGAGAGAGAGAGAGAGAGGAGAGAGAGAGAGAGAGAGAGAGAGAGGAGGAGGAGAGAGAGAGAGATGAGAGGAGAGAGAGAGAGAGAGAGGAGAAGAGAGGAGAGAGAGGAGAGAGAGACACACACACACACACACACACACACACACACACACACACACAGGGAGGGGGTGGAGGGGTGGTTAAGGTGTGGTGGGTGGAGTATTGTGTGGGAGGGGCGAGATGGTGGTTGGTAAGTGT
>CM060332.1:51921096-51933596 GCA_030674155.1 Stramonita haemastoma | reverse complement strand
GGCTATTGAAGTTGCCCAGTGCGTGTGACAGCAGAGTTGTGTGTGGAACTCTTTAAAATGGAATGTCTCTGCAGGTGAGTGTCATGCAGGTGCGACCATGCGAATGATGGATGCACTGGGTCTGACCTGTCAGTCACTTCACCTGCAGCACATCACACTGTTACTCATATGACAGACAGGACTAATTGCTGTCTAGACATTTCATGAGGACGATACTTCAGGTGGGTCGCAAACACTGACAAGAAAGCTTATTTGCCAAGTGAAAGTCAGGTTTGCGTAGTTTTGAAACGGTTTTATGAGAAGACACAAAACACGATCCCTTTTAGTCAGAAATGCATGGCTGAAGACAGGCACAGCACAAAACAGCAAAAGTGAGCAGCGGGGATTGACACATCACGGTAGAAGAACCACCTTTTTTCCATTGCATGATAATCACTGGGTAGTCAGGTTAATAACACACACGCTAAACAAGTCACCTTGGCTTTCAAACCACCTGACACACAGCCCCTAACACAATTTAAACCCTAACTACCACCCAACAACACGCAAACTACCAGGTACCACCAACCACCACGCCAGAAAGCCTCTTTCTCCACAACACACACACACACACTCTTTTCCAACAAAACCTTCTTTTTTTTAAAAAGGGGAGGGTACCACCCTTACTCTCTCTCACGGGTGGCCTACCCTGTCAACTTCTTCTTCTCCTTTACCGAAAGCAAAGAAACTGCACAGGTCTTCCCACAATGCCTCAGTAGTGTCTGTTTCCGTTTCCACTCAAGGGAGGAGCGCGCCAAACCAAGCATGCAGCCTTGGGGAGGGGGGGGGGGGGGGGGGGGGGGGGGAAGAGGGAGGGGGGGGGCTGGCTTGAGAATGACTAGAAGACACGCTTCAGCACACTTCAGAGACAAGCTGAGGCTGAGAGGTAATATTATCTTCTGGGGGCTGGAGGGAGGCAGAGAGAAGGAAGGAGGGAGGGAGGGTTGATGGACTAGCATCTAGGGAGAAAGGAGGCTTGTTGGATGAGCATTGAGGGAGGGGTGAGAGCAAGGGAGGACTTGTTGGATGATCATGAGGAGGAGGGGGAGGAGGTTGTTGATGATATCAAGGGATGAACATTGAGGGGAGGGAGGGAGGCTTGTTGGATGAGCGAGGGAGGGAGGTTGTTGATGAATTGAGGAGGGATGTGGGAGAGATGAGGAGGGAGGGAGGGAGGGAGGCTGTTGGATGGATGCATGAGGGAGGGAGGGAGCTGAGGGATGAGAGAGAGGGAGAGGCTTGTTGGATCGAGCATCGGGATGGGAGGAGGGTGGATGAATGAGGGAGGGATGTGAGGTGAGAGGGAGATGAGGGAGGTTGTCAGATGAGCATCATCGAAGCCCACTACACTGTCAGTCTGTTTGAAAGGGATGGTCACAGAATGACAAGGTAAAGGAGGAAGGCCTAGGTGGTAGTTTGGGGGGGTCAATGCTCAGGGTGGGGTAGTGGGGTAGGGGTCGATGGGGGGTAGCGGCGGGAGAGGGGGTTGTAGGGGGTGGGGGGAAGCTGATGTCTGTGAGCAGTCTGTGTCTGCTGTGGGTGGCAAAACATGTCAAGGGCTTTGGCTTTTTCTATGGGTAATGACCAATTTACCGGTCCCTTGTAGAGGTGGGGGGGGGGGGGGGATGGCAAAAGGATATTGAAGCAGACAAATAATGATATGCTTTCCTCACTGTTTATGAAGCGAGAGACAGGGTGGGGGAATGGGGGCTGGGGGGGGGGGGGGTGAGCCCCTATTAGATTCCATCACTGACTTCTGTCCATCCTCCCCGTGTTTATAGTGTTCGGGGAAGAAGGGGGAAGGGGGAGGGGAAGTGATTATTATGCAGAATGGAGTTGAATGTGGTAGGTGGTGATGGTGGTGGTGGTGGTGGTGGGGTAGGGGTGGGGGTGGGTATGAGTTTTGTATGCCCTGATGTTGTTTAATGATGGGGGCGGGGGAGAAATTGGAGAAGTTTGGGGTACGGAGAAAGGGGGGGGGGTGTAAAGTTTTCGGGGTGGGGGGTGAAGTATTCAACGTGTTTGCTTTTTGTTGTTGATTGTTTTGTGCCTGTTTGTCTGCGTCTGTTTGACAATTTATCTGTCTGGCTGTCTGACCCTGTCTGTCTATCTGTTTTCGCCTGATGTCTGTCTGATTGTTCTTTGTCTGTCTGACTGTCTTTCTGATTGCCTGTCTGTCTGTGTGTTTCTCTCTCTCAGTTTACTAATGAAAAAATTTTAAACTGTGACATTTGTCATTGAATATCATTTCTTTAAGCCAATTCAACAGCATTTTCGTAAAAACGAATAAAGCTTGGCTCTTTGTGTCATTTAACTTTGTGATGATGTCTGCAAAGCTGAAACTCGTTCCTTCTTCCCTGTGTACCTGTGGTAAAGAAAACCAGACAGGCGAGCACATCCTTCAGAGGTACACACTATACAGTGACCTGAGCAGGATTGTGTCGCCAGCGGAGATAACCCTGCAAACCAAGCAGTACGGCCCACAAGAGGAGCTGGAAAGGATATGCCATTATTTTTTTCCAGACACATCTGATGGTGTATAAAGCAAACAGATTAGAAGAAGGAGATTTTGTGAGAAATGTAGGTATCCGTCAGTCTCGGGAGACAATGGAGTTGCGCTCTAAGCTCTAGTGCGCAAAGCCTGGGAAAGTAAGTATGGAGGGCAAGCTGTTACCCATGCAGCAGACCCCTCTCCCTCTCAACGCCGCTGGAATGGCCCATTGGAAAAGCAGTCGCCGATACGCATGGTTCCAGTGCTGTCACAGGAGTTGCCAGAATGTGGCCATATACAGCCTCGAGCCGCCCTGGGGTCTCCAACTCCCCGATTTTTCCTCAGGGTTGGTTTCTAAACACGACATCTGTGTACATGCTGTTTTTTTAAAATGTTGTTGTCATCCCCTCCTACCGGCACACCATGGCCTTCTTTTCCAAAAGGCGGAACGGGTTATTAACGTGAGCGCAAGATGCTCTGCGTGCGTTTGCACACTGGGCCTCGGTTTATAGTCTCATCGGAATGAGAAATGTAACTGCTAGCTATTTGTTTCGAATCAATTGAAAGTAGCGTAACAGTGGGTGTTTTAAGTGACTTTAAAAAAAGCTCTCAGTCATGTGATTTTGTTTTTTTTTGCGAAGAAATTTTGTAATTTATTTCAATAGTTGATCAGTTGCACACTTCTGACTCTAACTTAATGTAGAAGAGTGAGTATATACTTTGTATGAGAAAACTTTCGAGAATGGTGTGTCATAATCATGGTGCCTTCCATGATTACCCCAGTCTTTGGTTTGCGTTTCTTTTTTTCCACAGTCAAAATAGGATACATTTAAAAAGTACGATTCGTGTTTATTATCATTGTTATTGTTATTGTTGTTGTTGTTGTTGTTGTTGTTGTTGTTGTTATCATTATTATTATTATTATTATTATATTATTGAACATACATTTCTTGACTTTTTGTTCTTTTGTTCTTGTTCATCATTATCATTATCATCGTCATCGTCTTCTTCTTTTCTTCTTCTTCTTCTTCTTCTTCTTTCTTTCTTCTTCTTCTTCTTCTTCTTCTTCTTCTTCTTCTTCTTCTTCTTCTTCTTCTTCTTCTTGCTGTTGCTTGCTGTTGCTGTTGCTGTTGCTGTTGTGTTGTTGTCGTTGTCATTGTCATTGTACATGCCCCAGCTCTGGGGGTCACCCACAATGTGCACTCTGACTCACTCATCCTCACCTGGGAATCTCTCCAAGATTGAAACTGCACACTGAATGAGAAGTTTGCCTGTATGACTGTTTCCAAGTACCTCGCCATATAGGCAGCCATATTTTGACCTTGGTTGATTTTTTTCTCCTTTAAGGGAGAGAGTGCGGTTTGAGAAGAGCTTGTCATGGCTGAATGCAATCTAAACACAAAATTTTACAAAATACCAACACTTTAGTGTAGGCCTTGGCAATGAGCTGACATCAATAACTGACACAGCTTTTGGCCTGGGCCAGGTTTATTCTTTGACAAAGTTTTTAGTTTGACCACATAAACTACTGTTTATAAACGGCTTTCACATTGTTCTCCTGCAACATGTCACTCTAAAAAAAAAAATCTTCAATACCTCTCACACCTCCCAACTCCAGTGTTGCTCTGTGTCAGTTTGGCGCTCATTCTATCCATCTTCTTTCAAAGTATGCCTCTTCCTCTCTCCATCCCTCTCTCTTTACCACGACCACTACAACTACCATCACCGCTACCACTGCCCAAGCCAAATCGCCACTTCTTTTTTTTCCATTGACGTTTTCTGTTGCCCTCTCTCTCTCTCTCTCTCTCTCCCTCTCTCTCTCTCTCTCTCTCTCTCCTCTCTCTCTCTCTCTCTCTCTCTCTCTCTCTCTCTCTCTCTCTCTCTCTTCGGTCTGATTTTCTGTCTGTTGTCTGTCTGTCTGTCTGTCTGTCTGTCTGTCTTCTCTCTCTCTCTCTCTCTCTCTCTCTCTCTCTTCTTCTTCTCTGTCTGTCTGTCTCGTCTCTCTGTCTTCTCTCTCTCTCTCTCTTCTCTCTCTCTCTCTCTCGTTCTTCTGTCTGTCTGTCTGTCTGTCTGTCTGTCTGTCTGTCTGTCTGTCTACTCTCTCTCTCTCTCTCTCTCTCTCTCTCTCTCTCTCTCTCTCTCTCTCTCTCTCTCTCTCTCTTCTCTCTCTCTTCTCTCTCTTCTCTCTTTTTCATTTGTCGCTGTGCGTGCGTGCGTGCGTGTGTGTGTGCGCGCGCGCGCGCGCGCGCGCGCGCGCGCGTGTTGTGTGTGTGTGTGTGTGGTGTGGGGTTGTGTGTGTGTTGTGTGTTTTTTTTATCATTTTTTTCTCCAACACGTCGCATTTGTCATTGTCGCCATCGAATCGCCCAACAGAGACTGGAGAAATGTAAAAAATATAATAACAAAAAAAAAATATGACTCGTCCCCATTTCGGTTGATCCTTTTCCTTCAGCGCCCCCCTTCCCCCTCCCTCCATACCCCCTCTCCCCCGTACTCTCACCAGTCTTCTCCTTCCCCTTCTTCCCCTTTTGAGGAACTATACCAAAATATGGGTTAGAATTGTTTTGGTTTTTCCTTTCTTTTTTAACCAGGATTTCTACTAACTTACCTCATTGTCACTCAGTATTGAATAAAATTTCTTTCATATTATGTCATTCAATCTCAATCCTTTACATTTGTCAGAAATTTAAAACAGTTTTAAAATGACATTTTACCAGTATACTCGAAATAGACCATTCTCTTCAATTTTGAAGGTTGGCCCTTGTCGAATTAAGGTTAGGGAAAGTCGAAGACTTCTCCCCCTTTATGAGTATGTGATCGAAATGGGAGGCGACATACTTGGACAGTAATTGGCCAGCCGAGGTCCAATCGGGTGAGCGAATTCAGCACCCAAGCGCCATCTCGCGGCGCGGTCGTGTGGCGTTGCCCAACAAGGGGCGTCACTCTTGTCACTTCCGATACGTCATTGGAATCATGGGGGATGTATTAGGCAGGCGACCTACCACAGAGAAAGCAATTTTGGAAACTGCATACCGCCCTGGTGGTGCCTGTCTTCGACGCTGAAAGCGGATTTTAAAAATAAAGAAAAGAAAAGAAAAGAAGAGAAGTCACACAAAAAACTAGAATATGCACACAAATAACACACACATACACATAGTCTCTCTCTCTCTCTCTCTCTCTCTCTCTCTCTCTCTCTCTCTCTCTCTCTCTCTCTCTCTCTCTCTCTCTCTCTCTCTCTCTCTCTCTCTCCTCTCTCTCTCTCTCTCTCTCTCTCTCTCTCTCTCCTCCACACACACACACACACACACACACACACACACACACACACACACGCTATACCCCTCCCCCTACACACACACCCGTACCCTTGTTTAGAAAAGAATAGAACACAATGTCCTACACCCATTTTTAAACATGGCGCAACGAACTTTAGTAGAAGGTGTCGGAGTTTTGGATGTCGGATTTTTACAAATGTTTTTTTTTAAGTTGAGATTGTGTTGATTTGCAGGGGCACATGAAAGAAGTGTGGCAGTTCCAATGGCGTTCCGTTGAAAGACAGAACGATTGTTTTGGTAAGTGGTGGTCGTAGATTTATAGGAGACGGGATGAAACCAAAAAGGGTGAGGAAGAGAGAGAGGAGAGAGAGAGAGAGAGAGAGAGAGAGAGAGAGAGAGAGAGAGAGAGGAGAGAGAGAGAGAGGAGAGGGAGAGAGAGAGAGAGAGAGAGAGAGAGAGATGAGAAAATGAATGAATGAATGAATGAATGAATGAATGAATGAATGAATGAAGAATGAAGATTATCTTTGTTTTCCAAGGGTAACAGAGTATAAATCTTCACATACTTTTGTTCATCCGTCCCTTGCCCTGATAAGGGAATACCACACGGCTTCAAAGCCAGACTAGACACTTTAATGGGGAGAAAGAGGGGAAAAAGAAAGTACACGCAGAAAGTATATGGAAGAAAAGCTTGTGAAAAATGATCAAGAGAAGAACTTAGATAACTTACAAGAATGTTCGACAATGACTATTGACAATGACTATTGACAATGACTAACAAAGACATAGATCTATATTTTCGTTCTTAGGCTAGAGCTCCAAGGTTTACCAATGGCGACATTTTGCGTATGTGACCGTTTTTACCCACTGTGAAAGCATTGGTGGAAGACCCCTTTGCAACCTCAGATTTGCAGATGACATTGACCTCATGGGCAGCAGCAAACAAGAACTGCAAATCCTCACAGACAGTCTAACAGACCGAGCGAGCGCATACGGCATGGAGGTCAGTACAGAGAAATCGAAGATCATGGTCAACAGCGCGAGTAATGACAGCACGGAAATAAAGATGAATGGAGAAATATTGGAAGAGGTGAGCCAATTCAAATACTTAGGCTCCATCCTAACAAAAGATGGCACATCAAACAATGAGGTGAAAGCTCGCATTGCAACAGCAACATCTGCTCTAGTCAGACTCCAGAGGATCATCAGAAGCAACAACATCAGCTTCTGCACCAAATACCACCTCTACAAATCCCTCGTAATATCTATCCTCCTATATGGCTGTGAATCATGGACTCTGACAGCAGAGTTAGAGAGAAGAATCCAAGCATTCGAGAACAAGTGCCACAGAAGACTCCTCAAAATATCATACAAAGAACACAAGACCAATAACTATGTGAAAGAGGAAATCAAAAAGCGTGTGGGCCCCCAAGAGCCTTTGCTCTCCACCATAAAGAGGAGAAAGCTGATGTGGTTTGGTCACACCACAAGACACAACACCCTAGCAAAAACCATCTTGCAAGGAACAGTCGAGGGCAAAAGAAGAAGAGGCCGCCAAAAGAAATCATGGGTTGACAACATCAAAGACTGGACTGCCCAACCCCTGCAACGCCTCCTACTAGCCACACAGGATCGTGAAGCATGGAAAAAGATCTCCGTTGCGTCTTCTCTCATGTCCCCCCTACGTCCTTTGGGACATGGGACTGAGTGAGTGAGCGAGTGAGTGAAAGCAGCCGCATTCCGAATTCGGGGAGAAAAGATCTTTTTAAAACTGAGGTTGTGGATCTTTAAACCCGACGCGTTAAATGTTTTACAAAAGAAACCCACGGCAAACAAGGGGGTTGACCCTGGCAAAATTCTGTAGAAAAAAGCCACTCTGATATGGAAACAAATACAGTTGCATGCAGGAAAAAGGAAAAAAATGGGTAGGCGCTGCACATGTGGCGACTCGCTCTCCCCTTGGGAGAGCAGCCCGAATTTCACGCAGAGAAAGCTGCTGTGATATAAAGTGGTACAAAATACAAAACAAAAATGCGAAAGGGAATTGATAATAATTCTTTTACATACGTTTTTTATATAAGTATTTTAATACTGTCTGAAACTCTTTTAGAGTTCTTTATATGTTTTTCTGTACAGCGAATTAATACGTCTTTTATGTTTATCACTTGACTTTTGTTTTCTTGCACTTTAAGATATGATTGTTGCGATTGCAATCTCAAAATAGATTAAGCTTTCATTTGGATTATGACTTCCTTTAATATGCATTTTTATTTACTTTTTTTTCAGTTTAGTTGTTTGCTGTTGTATTATTTTGAAATCCACCGCCTACTCTCACCCCTAAAAATGGTTTAATCATATCCGTAAACTGTCTACTTTCTATTTTTTAATTCATCTTTTAACATTTTTATCATTATCTTTTAATATATTTTTGCTTGATATTTTCAAACTCTGCTTTCATGAGTTATGTACGACTGCTATATTGCAAACTTGGGTCGGGTTAAATTGTTCAATTTATGTGATTTTTTTTTTGTACTTTCGTCAACGTTTGAGCTAACAGGAAATCATATAAACAGATTAATTTCAGTCTTTTTTTCGTCGTCGAACGCTTAGACAGCAGCTATTGTTATCTGTCATATCAGCGAAAATGCGTTGTGCTGCCGTTAAGCGCCTGACAAGTCAGGCCCAGCACATCCGACTTCGGCATGGAAGAGAAAGTCTTTTAAGTCCTTCTGGGGAAAAAAAAAGGCAAGAGAATAAACCAAGAAGGCAGAAACTAGACGAGAAGGAGGTGACAGGAAGACAAAGAACAAGGCAGAAAGAAAATGAGGGATAGAAAACAGGGAATTCCTGGCACAGAATTTCCAGAAAGTCGGGGTGCTATTTATAGTGACAGGCCCGTAGCAGCATCCCACGGGGAAAATGGTAGTCTGATTTTGTTTCTGATTAGCATTTCGGATGAGTGAGAAAATGTGCCTGTACAAAAATGGTTAGCATCTAACTCTATAAAATTTTCTTTGGTTTGACTGTGTTCAGTTTGTTGGTAGCTGTTTTTCAAATGCATTTGTGTGTGTGTGTGTGTGTGTGTGTGTGTGTGTGTGTGTGTGTGTGTGTGTGTGTGTGTGTGTGTGTTGTGTGTCTGTGTCTGTGTCTGTGTCTGTGTGTGTGTGTGTTTGTTTGTTTCTTTGTTTTATGGGGATGAAGTGGCTTGTTGGTTAACTGGTTAGCTGGTCGGTTGGCTGGCTTGTAGATTGGTAAATTGACTGGTTGGCTTTGTTGATCTGGAGGTTGTCTAGTTAGTATGCTGATTGGCTGGTTGGCTGGTTGGGTGGTTGGTTAGTTAGTTGGTTGGTTTTTGGGTTGGTTGAATGGTTATTCGGTTAGTTGGTTAGTTTATTGGTTAGTTGGTTGGCTGGTTGGCTGGTTGATTGGTTAGTTTATTGGCTAGTTGGTTAGTTGGTTGACTGGTTGATTGGTTAGTCGGTTGGCTTGTTGGTGAGTTGGTTGGCTGGTGGTCTAGCTGGTTTCTGTTTGTTGGCTGGCTGGCTGCTTGATTAGTGGGCTGTATGTCCAATCCCCTGTGTTGATCAGCTGGCTCTCTGGTAAGCTGATTGGTTGGATGGTTGATTAGTTCGCGGGTTGTCCGATTGGCTGGCTGGTAGTATGGCTGGTTGGCTGGTTGACTGGTTAGTTTGTTGTCTGTCCAGTTGGCCGGTTTGTTTTTCAAGTTGGTTGGTTCGCTGTTGAGCTGGTTGCCTGTTAAGTTGGTTGAGTAGTTGGTCGTGCATTCGGCTGGCTGGCTGGTTGATTTTATAAATGGTTGTGCTATGTTTTCTCTTATGTTTAGTTTCTTTTTGGATTTTACTGTTCATGTTCCTTGTTGTGCTTAATTTTCTTTGTATTCGTTTGTTTGGCTTTGAATTTTTAGGATTATGCTTTATATCTGATGTATTTAAATTGGATATTCGAAAATGTGTTAGTGGCTGTTTTGGTTTTTTTATGATATCTGACACGTTATTTTAACATTTCCTGTCTCGGTATTCATTTATACGTTTCTCTGCAAATTTGTCTATGTATGTGTCTTTGAATCAGGTCTTACTTGTTTCTTTTTTTTTTCATAATCACGAAAATAGTTTTATTTTGACACTGAACGTCTGCTCTACTTTATATTTTGTATCATTAATTTCTTTGTATATAGTTATTGGGCGCTCTGTTATGTGTGTGTGTGTGTGTGTTTGTGTATGTGTGTGTGTGTGTGTGTGTGTGTGTGTGTGTGTGTGGTGTGTGTGTGTGTGTATGATGTATGTAGTGTATGTATGTATGTATGTATGTATGTTGATGTATGGTATGTATGTATGATGTATGCCTGTGTCTGTCTGTTATGTATGCCTGTTGTCTGTCTGTTGTATGCTGTTGTCTGTCTGTCTGTCTGTTGTCTGGTTGTTGTATGTATGTATCATGCTGTCATGTATGTATGTATGTATGTATGTATGTATGTATGTATGTATGTATGTATGTATGTATGTATGTATGTATGTATGTATGTATGTTATGTATGTATGTATGATGTATGTATGTATGTATGTATGTATGTATTGTATGTATGTATGTATGTATGTATGTGTATGTATGTTATGTGTATGTATGTATGTATGTATGTATGTATATTTGATTAAATGTATGCATGATGCATGCATGCATGCATCATGATGCATCATGCATGTATTCACATGTATCATGCATGCATCATGATGTCAATACATATGCATGATGCATGATGATGATGATTATGCATGTATTATTATGTATGCATGCATGTATGTGATGATGATGATGGATGTTTATGTATGAGGATGTATGTGATATGTGATTATGTATTTTATTATACACACATACATTACACTCAAAACACACACACCACACACACACACACACACACACACACACACCACACCACACACCCACTCACACACACACACACCACGCACACTCACACCTCACACACCACCACACACACCAGGCACCTTCTGAAACAGAACCTTGAGAAGCGACGTCCTTCATAATTAAAGAGGAGGTAACCCACACCTTCCTTTTCTCGTGACGTCATTCTGCTGTAAAACGTCAATGAGCCGCGCCATCTTTCTCGGATGGTCAAGCAGTAAACTGACCGGTGCTGACCTGATGTCCAGAGCTACGAGACTGACCCATGGCTAACCCTGCCACCCTGGGTAGGCGTGAAACAGACCACGTTTAATTAGCCACCCGTCTAATGAAATCTTCGTCTTCTTCTTTCTTCTTCTTCTTGGCTGTCGCCCCGTCAGAGTGCGGGGGGGGGGGGGGGGGGGGGGGGGGGGGGGTGTTGTGTGTGGGGGGTGGTGGGTGGGGGTGGGGGGTGGTGTGGGTGTGTGTGTGGTGTGTGTGTGTGGGGGTAAGAGTGGGGCAGAGGATGTGTGTGTGTGTGTGGTGCGTGTGTGTGTGTGTGTGTGTAAGTGTGTGTAGTGTGTGTGTGTGTGTGTGTGTGTGTGTGTGTGTGTGTGTGTGTGTGTGTGTGTGTGCGTCGTATGTTCTTGTCTTGTCTGTGTGTCTGTGTTCTGTTTATGTGTGTGTCGGGGGAAGGGGATGGTTGTGTGAGGGGTGGGGGTGGGGGGTGAGAGGAAGAGGAGGTTGGAGGGTGAGGGGTGGAGGGTGGTTGTATGTGAGTGGCGGGGTAGAGGGTGTAGGTGGTTGTGTGTATGTGTATGTGTCTGTGTGTGTGCCTGTATGTGTGTGTGCGCGTGTGTATGTGTGTGTGCTGTATGTGTGTAGTATGCGTGTGTGTGTGTCTGTGTGCGCGCATGCGTGTGTGTAGGCTGCACACGTGTGTGTATGTGTTGTGTCATGTGTATGTGTGTGCCTGTATGTGTGTTGTTTGTGTGTATGTGTTTGTCCCATGTATATAGGGTGTGTATGCGCACGCGCGCGTGGTGTGAGTGTGTGTGGTGCAGTGTGCACGTGTCTGCGCATGTGTGTACATGTATGTGTGTATGCCCACGCGCGCGTGAGATTTTGGTTCCCTTACTCCATAGCCACACCACACCAAAGTGCAGAGATGGATTCGTGTGACCACACGCAGAAAGGCATTCACAAGTCATGATCTGGACACTGTCCAGCGCCCACCACCACCCTCCCCTCTTCCTATCACAACCCCCCCCTGCCCTCTTCCTGGCAGACCCCCAAGACGTTGCAGGTTGAGAGTCTGGTAGAAAGGGAATCATCTGAAGACTAATGTCTGCTCTCCGCCTTTCCTTGCTGATTTTGCTTTCTTTACCTCTGTGGAGGTATCTTTCATTCAGACTAAAATCGATCTTAGGATTATACAGAGTGGATAGGTGATAGGTCTTTCATTCAGACACTCATCAATCTATGAGAATGCTGAGTGGAGAGGTGATAGATCTTTCACACACACACACACACGTACACGCACATACACACCGCGTACGCGCGCGTGCACGCACACACACACGCACACACACAACACAATATCAATCCGACAAATGGTTTAGCGTGGACATGTCATTTTTCTTTCCCCACCCCCACCCTCCAACACCTACCCCCATCTGCCTGCAGTGTTTCTTTCAAGCCTGTCTGCCTGTCTGCAGCCTGCCTGTCTCCCTGTCTGTCTATATGTCTGTCTGCCTGCCTGTCGGTCTGTATATCTG
>CM060332.1:51903596-51906096 GCA_030674155.1 Stramonita haemastoma | reverse complement strand
AAAAAATATGGCTCGTTCAGTTCTAATCGTAATACTTAAAAACAAAACTGTTACGCTTTATGGAAATACTGTAGTTCCCTGTAAGAATGCTGAAGGTCTGTCAGTATAAATAACATGCCTACTTCCTGATTATGCCATGCTAGGAATTACCTTTTTTCTATCCCTCTCTTTTTTGTCTATTTCCTGTCTTCTTGGTCCATTCTCCTGCATTTTTTCCCCCTAAAAGACTTAAAAGATAAAAAAAAAAACCTCTCTCCCACGCTGAAGTTGGTCGGATAGCCTAGTGGTCAGAACATTGCGCTGGCAATTTGAAGACCCGGGTTCGAGTCCGGTCGAGGAAATTTTCTTCCTGGAGTTAACATCAGTGCTGACTCCACTCTCCCCAAAAGTCCTTCGGATGAGACTTTAAACCGAGGCCCCGTGTGCGAACGCACGCAGAACATCTTGCGCACACGTTAAATCCTGTTCCGCTTTTCGTAAGAGTAGGCCATCGTGTGCCGGTGGGAACAGATGACAATATTTACAAAACTGCATACACACGGGGACCGGATGAAAAAAAAGCACATGATTGCTTATTCTGTTATCCTCAATATAAAATAATAAAAATAAATAAATAAATAAATAAATAAATAAGTTGGATGCGCTGGGCCTGCCTTGTTGGGTGCTTAACGGCAGCGCAACGCATTTTCGCTCAAAGGACAGACAACAATGGTTCCTGTCTGAGCGTTCGATGAAAGAAAAAGAAGAAGAAGAATTTTAATAAGTGTTAGTATTCAGCATTCTTTAGCTTTTGTGGAAATGTCGTTGCTAGATTTAGCCAAGATTCAACGCTCGCTACCAGAACTTTGGACCGATTTCCTTATTTTGTTTATTTCATTTTGGTTGGTCTCACATTTTTTTATCCGCTTTTTTTTTTTTTTTTAAACATTTTTACTTTAGACACTTTTAATTTCTCCTTTCTTTTCTTTTTCTTCTTTCTTTCTTTCTTTCTTCTTCTTCTTTCTTACTTTCTTTCTTTACTTTCTTTCTTTCTTCTTCTTTTTTTTCTTTCTTTCTTTACTTTCTTTCTTTCTTTACTTTCTTTCTTTCTTTCTTTCTTTCTTTCTTTCTTTTCTTTCTGTCTTCCTTTCTTTCTGATCCCCTCTTTTTTCTTTTTTCATACTTTTTTTCATTCATTGATTCTTTCTTTTTAGTATTTTCTTTTTACTATCAACCTTTCTCTCTTTCTTTCATTTTTCTCCATTAAGTTCATTTATTCTTTCTTCTGTCAGTCTTTCTTTATCTCTCTTTCTTTCTTTCTCTCTCTCTCTCTCTCCTCTCTCTCTCTCTCTCTCTCTCCTCTCTCTCTCTCTCTCTCTCTCTCTCTCTCTCTCTCTCTCTCTCTCTCTCTCTCTCTCTCTCTCTCTCTCTCTCTCTCTCTCTCCCTCTCTCTCTCTCTCTCTCTCCTCTCCTCCCCCCCCCCTCTCTCTCTCTCCTCCCTCTCTCTCTCTTTTTCCTCCCCCTTTCTCTCTCCCTCCCTCCCTCCCTCCCTCTCTGTCTGTCTGTCTGTCTGTCTATCTAACTGGCTGGCTGGCTGGCTCTATGTGGTGTGTGTGTGTCTGTCTGTCTGTCTGTCTGTCTGTCTGTCTATCTGTCTGTCTGTCTGTCTGTCTGTCTGTCTGTCTGTCTGTCTGTCTGTCTGTCTGTAGTATGTGTTGTTCTTTAGTCTCCATTGTCTTAAGAGATGATGGCCTTTATTATCTAAATATATTATGCAGGCATGCTACAGCAATGTTGTAGGGGGGACATGTTTCTGTCAGCCTCTTCAGTTTTCGCACCTTTTTGTGTCTGCTAAATTTCCCATCTATTTTGCTATTTCTTCTTCTTCTTCTTCTTCTTCTTCTTCTTCTTCTTCTTCTTCTTCTTCTTCTTCTTCTTCTTCTTCTTCTTCTTCTTCTTCTTCTTCTTCGCAATTTTTTGCAATTATTCTTCTTCGCAATTCTTGTTCTTGTTCTTCTTGTTCTTCTTGTTCTTGTTCTTCTTGTTCTTGTTCTTGTTCTTCTTGTTCTTGTTCTTCTTGTTCTTTTTGTTCTTCTTTGTTCTTGTTCTTGTTGTTGTTCTTGTTCTTGTTGTTGTTTTTTTTCTTCTTCTTCTTTTCTTCTTCTCTTCTTCTTCTTCTCTTCTTTCTTCTTCTTCTTCTTCTTCTTCTCTCTCTTCTTCTGTCTTCTTCTTCTTCTTCTGTCTTCTCTTCTGTCTTCTCTGTCTTCTGTCTCTCTCTGTCTCTCTGGTCTTCTCTGTCTGTTTGTCTGTTTCTGTCTCGGTCTCTGTCTGTCTTTCTGTTTTCTGTTGCCTCTGTCTCTGTCTCTCTGTCTGGTCTGTCTGTCTGCCTATCAATCCGTCTGTCTCTTTGACTGTCTGTGTGTCTGTGTGTCTGTCTGTGTGTCTGTCTGTCTGTCTGTTCTCCTGCTCTGCTGTCTTTGTGCTGTGTGTTGTGTGTGTCGTGTGTGTCTGTCTGTCTGTC
>CM060332.1:51886096-51893596 GCA_030674155.1 Stramonita haemastoma | reverse complement strand
TTAAGAGAGTTTTTTTTTGTTTTTTTCCCATGGAAATAATATTGGTACTAGGTAGCAGGATAGCTTAGTGGTTAGAGCATTGAGCTCGTGATCTGATGGCTTATGTTCGAGTCAATACACCATCGAAGCACCAATTTAAGTGGATTAACGTTCCCTCTGGAATCAGTATCAGTACTGACTCCACTCCCCCCGAAAGTCTTTGAGATCAGCTTGTAAACTGAGGCCCCGTGTGCAAAAGCACGGAGAACGTCTTGCACACATGTTAAAACGTGTTGTGTATTTCGGAAGAATAGGTCATTTCATGCTGATATTTATCTTATCAGTCTGTCTGTCTATCTATCTATCTGTCTATCTATCTATCTGTCTATCTATCTATCTGTCTATCTATCTATCTATCTATCTATCTATCTATCTATCTATCTATCTATCTATCTATCTATCTATCTATCTATCTATCTATCTATCTATCCATCTATCTATCTATCTATCTATCTATCTATCTATCTATCTATCTATCTATCTATCTATCTATCCGTCTGCCTGTCTGTCTGTCTGTCTGTCTATCTATCTATCTATCTATCTATCTATCTATCTATCTATCTATCTATCTATCTATCTATCTATCTATCTATCTATCTATCTATCTATCTATCTATCTATGCGCGCGTGCGCGCATATGTGTGTGTGTGTATGCGTGCCTGAGCGCAAACCCCAACAAACAAAATGCTCTTCTCTCTCTCTCTCTCTCTCTCTCTCTCTCTCTCTCTCTCTCTCTCTCTCTCTCTCTCTCTCTCTCTCTCTCTCTCTCTCTCTCTCTCTCTCTCTTCTCTCTCTCTCTCTCTCTCTCTCTCTCTCTCTGACATACACACTCACATATGCACAAACACACAAACACACACACACACAAACACAAACATGTATACACTGCCCCCCTCCCCCAACACACACATACACACACAAACACATACATACTTCCTTAACCACCCCACTCCTCCCCCCTCCCTACACACACACACAGATACCCCCACCCCCACCCTCACCCTTGTAAAGAACAGAGCCGGTACTACTGTCGCAAAGACCATTTATCCCCGCTCTCTTTCACAGCTTGTCTCACGCCGCTTGTCAACTCGTCCTCTTCCTTTCCTTCCTTCACTCCTTCCCTTCTTTCGCGCCTTCCATGACTCTCCTTCCCCTCCCACCCTCCTCCCCTGTCTTCCCTCTACCCTCCCCCATCTCCCTCCATCACCCCCCAAAGCCTTGCACCCCCTCCTTTTTTCTCCTCCTTCCTTCCTTTCTTGCTTTAAACTGTCACGTGTGTGCACACGCTTACAAAGACGAAAGTAGTGAAAAGAGAGAGAGAAAAAAAGAAAGAAACAAACAAAATTGACACACAGAACCGCAAACATATGCATAAATGCATAGATGTATATGTGGACACAGAAAAGCGCACAGGTATCATCAATTTTTTCTTTAAAAAGTACAAGAAGAAAGTAAAATCTCCTAATGGTGATTGTAAATACTTTCTGCAACTAGTACTGAAAAATGTCTCGCTGATTCATATAGAATGTTTTTAAATACTACCATAATTATTTCTGACTTAAGTCTTATCCTTTGCATTCATACAAGGCTCTGAGTATTGAGCAATCAAACAATATAATGGTTGACTGGTATAACAGTAGAGAGCATTAGGCTAAATTTTGGAAATAATTTCGTTTTCCAAGAAGATAGACGTAGGCTAGTTTATGAATTATGATGTCTGTATTTCGTGAGTAGCAGACAATCACAATGAAGTCTATTAGATGTAAATGTGTGAGTGTGGTGTGTGTGTGTGTGTGTGTGTGTGTGTGTGTGTGTGTGTGTGTGTGTGTGTGTGTGTGTGTGGTGTGTGTGTGTGTGTGTGTGTTTGAGAGTGAGAGAGTGAGAGAGAGAATAGTATGTGTGTGTGTCAGTGGTGTTTTCAGTGTGTGTGTATGTGTCTGTCTGTCTGCCTGTCTGTCTGTTTGTTTGTCTGTTTGTCTGTCTGTATGTCTGACTGTCTTTCTGTCTATGAGTGAGTGCAAGTGCCATGTTCTTGATTTAACAGAAACAAAAATCAACACCAGGCCTACGATATTCATTCTGCCCCACAAGAAATTCCTACCCTGCAATATAGCAACCAATCTAACCAGAGAGGCTTACTGCGAGTTCTTTTACCTGTACAGACAATATGCAGAATACAATACCTAGGAAAATATGCTATTTAAAAACAAAATTATCAGAAAACCGTATTACATCCATAAAAGAAAAAAAAACCAAGAAACCTATTTGGGTATTTTGTCCACTTAGATAGTGGCTGAACCATCGAGTCGTTTCTAAACGTAAGGTATTCAGCCTTGGTTGTAACTCTTGTGCAAAAAAGTATTTTGCATTGTGAGAAAAGTGATCTTTTCTATCAAGGCCCACACTGTCAAAAAACCCAGACGAAATTCTTCAACCAGGAGACTTTCATTTACAGAATATTTCCCCTATTGACAGCAGCCCCTGTATACATACTCTCCGCCCTCAAAGGAATCGTTCTGCCCCCTGCCTATTTGCTCACCAGGGCATTTAAGCGAAAAACAAGTGTCCTGGAGGCCGTGAAGAGGCTTGGGATGAACTGGGCCTGTCAGACTGACAATGGGCGCTGGGCTATCATCCCTCCATAATAACACCGTTTGTTGAAGTCTTTCCCTGACACGTGCAGCCATTGTGGCTTCTACAACCCTGGCTGTTTGCGCCCAAAAGAGTTTCTTTAGCTGTGACACAGGCCCTGAAGAAAAGCAGCACACTGTCACTGTTATTAAGAGATAACCCTTTCTCTTGTTCTCACGCCACTGACATTCTTTCTTGGCACCGTTTATTGAAAACTTATGAAACGTGCCATAAAAAGGAGGTTGGAGTTTCAAAAATCTCTGGCGAGTCTGGTACATTGTGTTTCATCGGAGAACAAAGAACAACTGTGCTCTGTCCACCTTCCGAGCAATCCGAATTCCGCAGAAAGCAATCAGGGATCTGAAACAGAGCCCGGTGTGGCCTGAAGTGTAGCACTCAGGACCCAATCTGCCTCCCAGCAGGAGGTGTGGAGGACTGTGATGATGGCATTGAGGGCTGGACAAAGTCATCATTGTCCACCTCGGGTCTCCGTGTGGAGCACAGCGGGAGACTTCTCTGAGGCATTCAAGGAGAGAACTGTGATCAGTTCATGCAGTCAATCAGCCTTAACTTTTTTTCTGTCACTGTTCATAATAAAGAACTGTCAAGTTTTGTTCAGAACCTTGTTGCTTAATTCCATTCTTCACCTTTTATTTTTTTGCACAAGGGAGTTTCATTTTTACTAAACTTCTATGCATGGTCAGATTTTTTGGGATAACGAAAGAGAGTGGTTTAAAAAAAAAAAAAGGTGAAAGAAATTCAAACAAATGATGAATCTATCCCACACAGAAGGCTACAGGCGACACGGGGCGAGGGAAATAAAAGCCCAAACCGGCTCAGGACCAGGGTGTACAAACGAATTTGAATACAAACCACGGTAGGTAAACCTTAACGGACCATTTCCCCACGCGCCCAGAAGGCAGGAGCGGTGTACATCTTCCCCACACTATCTATACCAGTCAGGGCTGGAGGCAGCCAGCGGCAGAACGAGGACTGATTTATGGCCGCGCCCCGTGGCGAGACTTAACCCTGCCTCTTCCCCACAATGGCCGACTACACCTTTACCTCCTCCCGGGATTAGAGAGCCCGTACCAAGAGCGGTCATCACTCTCCGCGGAATGTGCGGTTATGGGCCTTTTTGTGGGCAGGTGTTGATGGTTATAGTTTTTCAGCCTTTAGCTGCACAATCTTTCTGACGGTGGGAGAGCGGCGTCACCTCTGTCTGGCTCCCTAGGGTGGTGGTCAGAGAGAAGGCCATCTTGACTTCAGGGTTTTATGGGCAGAGACACACTGTGTGTTCACGGTGAAGCTGTCATAGTGGCCACCTTTTTGGTAGTAGTAGTAGTAAGGAGGTATAGTGTTCATTCCTTTTCTTTGAATATCATTTCCTCCTTTTTTGGGGGGTTTGTTTTGGTATGGTGATGAGTTTCCTCCTTGGTACATAAGATTTATATAGAACGATTTATATAGAACGATTTTTGTTTGTTTGTTTGTTTGTTTGTTCAGTTCCATTGTAGTAGTCCAGCAATACTTGTTTTTGTATGGAGATGTATTTCGACTTTTGTTAATCTTTCACGCTACATAAGATTTATATAGAACGATGTTTGTTTGTTCAATATTAATGTAGAAGACAAGCTACCCTTTATGCAGAGCAATGTTTGTTTGTTTGTTAGTTTGTTTACTTTGATTGCAGCACTCCAGCCTTAATGTAGAACTATTTTTGTTTATTTCTTTGTTTGTGTGTTCAATACGTTTGGTCGCTATAGTTCTTATTATTGTTTATAGCCCCACTGAACATACACGTGATATCAGGGCTGTCACTTTATTTGATATCAGCAACTCCAGTAGCATTCACCTCAAGTTCAGATCAACATCAAAATTAATATATAATCCCTTCGTAATTCCAACACGCTCAATCTGAAAATACGCCATTGAAAAAAAAAACCCACTTTGATGATCCGATTCCTTAATGCAAAGAAACCAGGCGGTACCAAGGACGCCAACCATTATTCCGCTCCATTCATTCATTTATCACCATGTCACAAAATAGGCGAAAAGGGGATAATAAACACTTTAGTGTACAAAACACAACATATCAACATGCCACACTGGTAAATAACACTGCAGCATGAAATCCTGTGGTCACCCTTGTGTGCACAGTATTACCACATGGTCACCAAAACAAAACAATACAGACAAAATCTCAACATGACTATGAGGAAAAAGAATATCTTGAAAGATCTGCTTTAAAACAAGACAGGCAAATATAAATGGAATAAGAAAGCAAAAGCAAATTAAAGGAAGGCAGATGATGGAAAGGTAAAAAGAAAGGGGGCAGAAACAGAGAGAGTGATAGAAAAGGATACCTTTTTGACACTTTTCAAAGTATTGCTAAAAGCTAGGGCTTTGGTGATTTTTTTTTTTTTAGAAAACGATGTTGGGTTTGCTTTTTTCATTAATTTTTTTGTGGTTAGCATGTTCACCTTTAATATACTATTTTAGCCAGATTTCATATAACAAAATGGTGTTTGCTAGCTTGATTTTTACATAAAACATATTTCTCAAGTCAGCTGTTAAACAGTAAGATGCTTAATCTTACCACCTTTAAAAGAGAGAACAGTGTAGGGGCTGGGGGCGGGGGGGGGGGGGGGTTGAGGGTGGTGGGTTCCTTTGTTCTGAATACATGAATCTCGCCTTCCTTTATAAAGAAAAGGGTGTGGGGCTGCTTTTGTTTGTTTCTTTGTTGCTGTTTTGTGTGTTGCTGTTGTTCCTTTGTTTGTATTGAATATATTAATTTAACTCTCTTTTTTTGCAGCACGAAGTTTTCGTGCGACATTTTGTTTGTTTGATTTGTTCGTTTGTTGGGGGGGGGGGGGGAGATAGCCTGGTGGTTAAAATCCTGTGCGTTGCATTGTGGTTTGATGGCCAGGGTTCGGGCCCCCAACGGTTTTTCTATCCCTTTGAGTTAACATCAGGGCTGACTCCACTCTCCCCAAAAGTCCTTCGGCTGAGAATATAAACCGAAGGTCCGTGCGTGAACGCACGCAGAACATCTTGCGTACTTGTTAAAACCTGTTCGGCTTATGTGCCCGTGGGAACTGATGATTAAAGTAAAATAAAATGTGCATGCACACGGGGACTGGATGTAAAAGAAGCATATGAACGTTTATTCCATTTTCTTACACGTAAAACATTTAGTAAATGATCAACTGAATAAGTGTGTCAATAAATACATTAAATCAACCACGGGTGGGGTTTTTTTTTATGCTTTATGCTTTAGTCTGTTTAATGTGTTGAAAGCCCTAATATACTTGGAAAAATGTTTGTTTTTTTATTGTATGTTTGTTTGTTTGTTTTGTTCACTTTGAGTGCACCATTATAACACTTTGACTACAACAATGTTTGTTTTTTGTTTGTTTGATCAGATGATTATACTAATTTAATCTTTTAGATACCAAACGATGTTTGATACGGTTTTCTTTGGCTTTTATTTAATTGAACATGTCAATTTTCAACATATTGAAGGATATTAAACATTTTTAAGCCATTTTCTTTTTGAAATGAATATATTGACATGTTAATATTTTTATGGGTACAAGATTTGTTTGGTCTCTTTTGTTTCTTTTGTTTGGTTGGTTTGTTTTTTTGTGGTTTGTGTTTTGTTTGTTGTTGTTTGTTTTTGTTTTTTGTTTTGTGTGGGGCTTCACAGTACTTTACATAACTACTTCTTTGCTTGAAATTTAATCCTTGACTAAGTCACTTTTGTTAAGAACCTTACTTTTAATTACAAATTTGTTATACTGCTTCTTTTTATTCTGTGTTATTTGTACAGATTTCATTTGTATTTAATGTCATCTTTACATATAAAGAGTAGTGTGTATTTTCTATCTGTTTAAACAGCCACTTTTCATATAACACTTATCTGGAGTGATGTAGCCTACACTAGTCACGTTTTGGTTCCCGTAGGAATACCAAGGATTTTTTCAATATAAATACCATCCCGATTTTCTGAAAATTTATGCTAGAAATGTTCCTTTCTTGTCTGTCTTTTTCTTTTCTGATTTTTTTCTTAACCTTTCCATGATCTGTCTTCTTTATTTCCTTTCCTCTCATAGGTGCTGATGACAACAAAATAAAAAAAGAAAAAACATGCACACAGGTGTCATGTTTATATACCATCCCTGAGGAACAATCGGGGAGTTGGAGTCCCCAGGGCGGTTCGGGGCTGTATATGGCAACGTTCTGGCGGCTCCTGCGACGGTACTGGAGCCATTTGTATTGGCGATTACGTTTCCAATGGACCATTCCAGCGACGTGGAAAGGGTGGTGGTGGTCTGCTGCATGGGTAACAGCTTGCCCTCCATACTTACCTCCCAGGCATTGCGTTCTAGAGCCTAGAGCGCAACTCCATAGTCTTCCGAGACTGACGAATGCCTACCTATCCTCTCAATCCATTATCCTGTCTTTTCTTTGAAACAAACCTTACAAATGTTTTCTCTTCATGTGTTATTTTATGACATCTTTTCAATGTACTGGCTGGTTCTGGCGACCAGGTATTGATATTAGAAAAACTGGAACGGGCGCAGGATGTCCATTCTGCAGTGTTCTTTGCCTTATTATACCAAACTGTTGGTTTTTTTTTTTTACTTTTGTTTTGTTACATTGAAGATATAAAAATTATTTAAAAACCTTTGTTTGTAGTCTGGGACTGATAAGTCAAAACAGAATGGCTTGCGTCCTCAGCAAGGTTTTGTTATATGGCCTTAAGCAATAAAATAGTTCAAATACTTAGTCATTCAACACTGTCCTACAAGAACAGAACAAGGTGGA
>CM060332.1:51876096-51878596 GCA_030674155.1 Stramonita haemastoma | reverse complement strand
GAGTTGTGCATGGATACCAAAAATAGCTGCTCGTTAGTTGAGGTAAAGATCATACTCACCCTTGTAGCGTCAGTCATGGCAAAGTTGAACAGGAACTGGAAAAGCAAAGAGATTGGTTTCCAAGCAAACTTGAAGTTGTTCAGAGCAGTTGTTATTTCCATTCTGCTGTAATTGGGTGTGAATTATATACCTTTGACTGCAGAACAGGAAAAGAAAACTCGAGCCTTTAAAATGAAGCCATTCAGAAGACTTCTGCACATTTCATAGCAGGACCACAGAACCGAGGAGGAATCAGTGTGACAAGAGGTGATCCTGAAAGCTGGGCCACAGGAACAAACCCCTTCTGGCTGATGTTGTGAAGGGGAGGAAGCTAGCGTGGTTTGGTCACATCACATGTCACAGCTCTCTTGCCGAGACTTATCCTGCAGAGGACACTGGAGGGAGGAAGACACAGGCAGGGACAGACAGAGGAAGAACTGGATGATGCAGAACTAACATCGCAGACTGGACAGACCGGCCTTGACATGGCTGTGTTGTGTTGCTGCCAAAGGCTGAAGATAGACAGAGCAACCTGGGAAAACGCTGTCGACTTATTTGTCCTTCATACCCTCCTCCCCCCCCCCTCCCGAATCGACCATCATAAAATCTGATTCTCTCTCTCTCCTCTCTCTCTCTCTCTCTCTCTCTCTCTCTCTCTCTCTCCTCTCCTCCCTCACTCCATCCCACACACACACACACACACACACACACACACACACACACACACACACACACACACACACACACACACAACTAACAAACAAACATACGATAGCAAAACAAAAATAAAATAAACAAACCAGCCGCTAAGGAGTAGTGGTTAGCTCGTTGGATTTTGGACTGGAAGGTCGCACGTTCGAATCCCATAAGAGTCAGAGGGATTTTCAGGACTTCCGCCGGCTCCTACCCAGAGTGGTGTGTGTGGGCTCTGTGGGGAGACGGGACCGCACAGTCGAGCTTCATCCTCTTTACGGATGCGAATTTGAGAGTGTTGCTCAAATTACCTGACCAACACTGCAAGTGTCTGTTCTCTCACACCCGGTTGACGCCGGATATATTATGATAATAAGCGTAGAGTACAACCCTTTCAAGAGTCTCAAAGCGGATGCACTTCCATAGCAGATCATTACATCATCTGCATTATTATCGATCATCACGCAATAAAAAAAATGCCTCTCAGTAGTCCTAGTTGCTCTGGTCTCATAGTGACCTCAGATTCGGTTCCCCCATTCACTTCTGTGCCTGTGGTGAGTTTGTATCAAAGCCATTTGGGTTGGAGGTTTGCGGGGACAGTTTGGAGGGACGTTGTGGTGGTCACCACCTCGGGTGGGTGACTCACTCAGTCTGGCTCCGCGACTGAGTTAATACTGTCGTTAGTGCGGGGCTTAGTAGGTGGTGTCCTGCGTATGTTAGCTCAGAACAGGCACCACTGAACAGTGTAGGGCCCTCTGGATGGTGGCTGCACAGCGACCTGATATGATGGGCTCCCTGTGGACTTCCGACCCTGAGGATGAGACATAACAAATCTGGGTATGGCTGTGGCGGGGTAATTGAAATGAGCGGCGTGGGAACAGCAGGTACGGGGACGTCACAAAGAGCAGCAAAAATAAAAACAAAACAAAAAACAAACAACAAACAAACCACCTCCATGCCCTACTTGGGTGATAAGACACCCTCTTCCTCCTTCTCTCAAAATCTGATAGACCCTGCCTCCCCATGATTGGCTACCCGTTTCCTGAAAGCAAAGGGCATCCAGTCATCCACCCGGGGTGGTACTGGTAGCTAAGGGACCTCTACCCCCATTATCTGAGGTGCTGGAAAGGGGTGCCCATTAAGCTGTCCTGTGATGGATGCGAGTGTCGATATGTTGATCTGAAAAAAGACCTAGCTCCCCCCAAAAAAGAGACCCCCAATTTTCTCTATTTCTTTCGTGGTGCGGTGCATCATCTTTCGTGTGTATGCTGATACTGTTGTTCTAGCCTTAGCGGATTGTTCATTTGGTTTTGGAATGCTTGTTGCGTGTGTGGTGGCTAGTTGACGGGATTTTTTTTGTTGCTGAGTGTGTGTAAGGAACGCGAAATGGTGGGGGTGGAGGTGGGTGGAAAGGTGGTGGGGGTGGGAGATGGGTTGATGGGAGGAGAGTTGAGGGTATTATTGAGATACACATGCACGCGAGCGTGCGTGTGCACACGCAAAGACACTTGCGCACAGCACGTATACACCCACGACGTATACACATACCCACTTATCCCTCCCCCACCCCCACCCTATACAGACCCACAGTGGCGCACGCAGGCTCATACCTGCATGTAAATTGGTGGCACGCGCGCGCGCACAAACATAACACACACACACACTTTCTTGTTTCCATATTTATTCAAAGGGAATAAGACCCACCCATTCACCCACCCACTCACCTACCCACTCATCCACCGACAATCATAATTATGATTTTATACAC
>CM060332.1:51868596-51871096 GCA_030674155.1 Stramonita haemastoma | reverse complement strand
TGTCTGTCTCTGTCTGTATGTTTGTCTGTCCATCCGTCCGTCTGTCTGTCTGTATGTCTGTCTCTGTCTGTCTGTCTCTCTCACTCTAAGCTGTGTTTCTATGTCTACCATGATTACGATGTGGTTATGGACATTATTTTTGTGACCATAATCTTAAGATTAATTAAGGTATTAGAATATAATTATATGTCCCAAAATGCGTCTTACAGCGGATACATTCCTCTTGTGTTCCGTTACATGATTTTATCTAAAATTCAAGGCATATTATTTCCTTTAGAATGAAATTTATTTACGACATGCGGGCGAACCTGTGAGTGAATGAGTGAGTGAATGAGTGAAGTTGTGTGTGGTGTGTGTGTGTGTGTGTGTGTGTGTGTGTGTGTGTGTGTGTGTGTGTGTGTGTGTGTGTTGTGTGTGCGCGCGCGCGCGCGATTTTCTTTTGTCTCCCCTTTTATCAAAATGTTATGATTTATATGACTATGATATGCTATAGCTCAATGGTCAGAGCACTCGCTTTCTCCAAGCCAAGGTTGAGCAGCATCGATCCTGGTTACCAAGTGGATGGGTGACCGTTTGCGCGCCTTGGCTTCAGCACAGTCTCCCAGTTCACCCAGCTGTCAATCGATACCTGCCCTCTTTAACATCAGGGAAGGTAATGTTGCGAGGGAGAGGAGATGGGCGCTGCCCTCAATGTGCTGGTCCCTAGGGAAGCTGAGGTCTCTGATGCCTTGCTCCCCTACGACCACTTAGGTTATGGTACACCTTTACCTTTTACCTTACATGCCAGTTACACATGGGAGCTCAGTTTATCATCACTCCGGAAAAATAAACAAAACTAGCCCTGGATGATCTGTCACGGTTGAGAGGATTGCAGGAAAGTTTGGTTCCAGAGTAGGTCAAATAACAATCGTGAGAATGATGACTGGACACTGCAGACTCAGACATCACATGTTCACCAAGTTCCACATTGGAGATTCTGAGGCGTGCCCTGTGGCACTTCTCCCATGACAGTGGAACACTTCCTCCAGACCTGTCCACACACCAACACCTGAGTGAAGGCCGATATCTGGCCTGCTGACCTGCCGATGAGGGACAAGCTTTCTGGACCCTGGAGGGCCTTCGTGTACCACGGCAGTGTTTGTCAGGGCCTCAGGGTTGCGTTGAGCGTTCAACAAAGAAGAAGAAGAAGAAGAAGAAGAAGAAGAAGAAAGAAGAAGGAAGAAGAAAGAAGAAGAAGAAGAAGAAGAAGAAGAAGAAGAAAAGAAACAACAACAAAACAACAACAACAACAACAACAACAACAACAAGAACAAGAAAAAAAAAACAAAGAAGAACAAGAACAAGAAGAACAAGAAGAACAAGAAGAAACAAGAACAAGGAGAAGAACAAGAAACAAGAAGAAACAAGAAGAAACAATAGGAAGAAGAATTGAGAAGAAAACAAGAATGGAAACTCGAACTTCTAGATGTGACACCGATATCGCAATTACTCTTGATTTACCCACTTCGCCAATGCTGCACCACCTACCTACCCCCCTACCCCCCATTGCCTAGAAAAGCAGCGTACATGTCTGTACAGATAGGTGTGTGATTTACTGAACTGTTTTGTCGGTTTTGTTAATGTTCTGTTGTGGGTGGACTTGCTAATCATTGGCCTGAATGTCATTGCCTTTGCTGATACCAAATTTTTGTGCATAATTATATGCTATTTTTTATCTTTGAATAGATATCTTTTATTTGGAGAAAAAAAGGGTGGAGAGGGGTGGCGGCCAACCTACGTAAGGTTTGTATCCTTTCCGTGGTTTTTTTTGGGGTATCTTTTTTGAGGGTATTTGCTTGTTTGCTTGTATGTTTGTTTGTTTGTTTGTTTGTTTGTTTGTTTGTTTTATTCAAACTTTTCAAAAAAGTTTTATTAAGCCGCCTCCACCGAAATCTCTGTTCACATCTCTGTCTCTTCTATCTTCTAGCTCTCTCTCTCTCTCTCTCTTTGTCTCTCTCTCTATCTCTCTCTGTCTCTCTCTCTGTCTCTCTCTCTGTCGCTGTGTCTGTCTCTGTGTTTGTCTCTGTCTCGCTCTATATATACACACACAACTGTATATATTATATTATATATATATATTATTATCATATTATATATATATTATATATATATATATTATATACGCGAGCTCGCGCGCGTGCAAACTTGTATTCATACATACAACAAAGGAAACACACAGACGACAGAGAGAGAGCCATACAGACGGAAATCATGCAGCAACACAGACAGCAGACGAAGGTAGACAGATTTCAGAACAGAGAAGACAGACAGGCAGACAGAAACTGAGACAGAGAAACTGAAAGACGACAGAGAGAAAGAAACAGACAGACAGAAAGACAAACAGATAGACGAAACATTGGTTCGTGCGTTTAGTTGTAATCTTGAGAATGCATGAGTAGGTGTGAACGCATGATAGGTGGGCGTGTGATTTGAGCTTGTGTGTGTGTGTGTGTGTGTGTGT
>CM060332.1:51853596-51858596 GCA_030674155.1 Stramonita haemastoma | reverse complement strand
AGTGGATAGAGGAAAAGAGCATGAACACACGAGCGAGATCTCTCTCTGTCTGTCTGTCTTCTTCTGTCTGTCTGTCTGTCTGTCTGTCTGTCTGTCTGTCTCTCTCTCTCTCTCTCTCTCTCTCTCTCTCTCTCTCTCTCTCTCTCTCTCTCTCTCTCTCTCTCTCTCTCTCTCCCAACCCACCTGCGCTTTGTTCTTAGTAGTTATCAACAGATCCAGTTTTGTCTTGCTGCCATGCACTATTTTTATCTGTTCTTTGTTTATGTCAGCATTATTTTCAGACGTAAAGTAAACAGAACAAACATCATCTGACGAGACCAAGATAGTGACGACGAGAGTGGAATGTTTTTACTTCCTTGTGCGTCATGTGAATAACATGTTGATTTATTTATTCTATTATTTTTAAATTCCAGAATCGTGGAATAAGCATTCCTGATTTTTCTACAACCAGTCCCCGTGTGTATGCAGTTTTGTCAGTTTTGTCATCCGTTCTCACTGGCACACAATGACCTACCCTTTGGAAAAGCGGAACAGGTTTTAACGTGTGTGCAAGACGTTCTGCGCGTGTTCGTACACGGGACCTCGGTTTATAGGCTCATCCAATAGACTTTTGGGTGGAGTGGATGTTAAATTGAGAGGAAAAATCTTCTTAAACGAGATTTGAACCTGGGTCAACAGAGCATCACTCTAACCTATAGGCTATCCCGTTATGATAGGCAGCAGCAAAAATATGTAAGAGCCAAAGTGTCTCTGAAATATTTGACATGCCACTCCTATCTTTCCAGTTTACTATCAGGGAAGAAATTCGCCCTATATTGAGAATTACTGTGCATCAGGGTTAGAGCATGTGAAGATAGGCAGGCAGTAAAAATGAAAATAGACTGAATGACTTGGTTCTGAAATGTTTGACACTCCATTCCTATCATTCCTATTTCGATTAAGAGAGAGAGAGAGAGAGAGAGAGAGAGAGAGGAGAGAGAGAGAGGAGAGAGAGAGAGAGAGAGAGAGAGAGAGAGAGAGATCCATCATTCTATCATTCGTATTTAAGAGAGAGAGAGAGAGAGAGAGAGAGAGAGAGAGAGAGAGAGAGAGAGAGAGAGAGAGAGAGAGAGAGAGAGAGAGAGAGAGAGTGGTAATGGAATAAGCACTCCTTGTGCTTTTTTACATCCAGTCCCGTGTGTATGCAGTTTTGTAAATGTCATCTGTTCCCACCGGCACATGATGGCCTACTCTTACGAAAAGCGGAACAGGATTTAACGTGTGCGCAAGATTTTCTGCGTGCGTTCGCACACGGGGCCTCGGTTTAAAGTCTCATCCGAATGACTTTTGGGGAGAGTGGAGTCAGCACTGATGTTAACTCCAGAAGAAAAATCTCCTCGACCGGATTCGAACCCAGGTCGTCAAATTACCAGCGCAATGTTCTGACCACTAGGCTATCCGTCCCCTGGAGAGAGAGAGAGAGAGAGAGAGAGAGGAGAGAGAGAGAGAGAGAGAGAGAGAGAGAGAGAGAGAGAGAGATTCACTGTTTATCGAGATTGTTTAGTAGGGTATCAGTGTCACTCTTCTCAAGTGACGTTCGTTATGACGTCATAGGCTTTGCTCTTGTTTTTTGTTTCATGTTGCACGTAATTTCTCTTCCCTCTCTTCGAAAAGAATATAGGTGCCTAGGGGAGGGGGGGGGGGGGTTCTGTATAGAGACCATCTCCACCTTTTAGGACTTCCGTGCCAGAAACCTCCCCTTTTCTATCATTCTCTTTGTTTCTGTTATTTCCTCACTATTTATCGTCTCTCTTGCTTATTTTCTGCCTTCTCAGTCTATTCGGGTGAGACTATAAACCGAGGCCCCGTGTATGAACTTACGCAGAACATCTTGCACACACGTTAAAACCTGTTTTGCCTTTTGGAAGAGCAGGCCATTGTGTGCCGGTAGGAGTGGATGACCAAAAAAAACCAACGCGTAGTTTGTTTAGACACCATCCCTAAGAAAAAGTCAAAGAGTTGGAGTCCCCAGGACGGTTCGGGGCTGTACGCCTATATGGCAACGTTCTGGCGGCTCCTGCGACGGTACTGGAACCATTCATATTGGCGATTGCCTTCCCACTGGATTATTCCGCTACGTGGAAAGTCTACACAGTCTTTCGAGACTGACGGGTGCCTACCTAAGTCTGTTCTCCTGTCCTTTTGCGTTTTAAAAGCAAACCTGACAAACGCTTTCTTTTCAGATGTTAGCTGACCTCACCTGCATTGTTCTGTTTTTCAGGAAACCCAGAAGTGATATTGTAAACACTAGGATGGCCACAGGATGTCCTTTCTGCAGTGATATCTGTCTATATGACAAATCTTTTTTTTCCTAATGCTGCTTTCTATGCTGAGTTGAACAGATTGTTACTTTTTTACGCTTTAGTTTATGACCTAGGGGTGTCACAATAGTCAAAAGGGAATTGATGGTAGCATGGTCTTGTTGATACTAAGGAATAAACTGATCAAGGTCTTTTGTAATTCAATGTTTTGTTAATGTTTTGCTTTTTGTTTTGTTTTGGGGTTGATGTTTTTTTTGTTTGGGTTTTTTGGTGGGATTTTTTTTTCTTTTCTTTTTTTTTTGGGGGGGCTCAATGGTCAGAACACACTCGCTTTCCCCAAGCTAAGATTAAACAGCATTGGGCATGGTTACCCCCAGTGGATGGGTGACCGTTCGTACATCTTGGCTTCAGTACAGTCCCCCAGTTCACCCAGCTGTCAATGGGTACCTGCCCTCTTTTATGGTCGGAGAAGGTAAAGCAGCAAGGGAGAGGAGATGGGCGCCGACCTCAACATGCTGGCCCCTAGAGAAGCTGAGGTCTCTGATGCCTCGCTCCTAAACGACAACATAGGCTATGGGACACCTTTACCTTTTTCGTTTTTAGAATTGGCGGTGTTGGGTATTAATTAGATGGCTTTGATTTTGAGACTTGAGGTGAATGTTATTGGAGTTGGTAAACAATTTACCAACTATTGATATAAGGCCACGGCCCTCATAATTATGCTGTGTCGTATTGGTGGATGGGGTTATGAACAATACCAAACGAAATGAACTTTTTTTCATTCCTCGGCTAGAGCTCTGAGGTTCACCAATGGTGAGATTTTACATGTGTGGAATACGTTTTTTCCCGCCATGAAAGTAGCCGCATTCCAATTCCAGGGATACTTTCTAAACACGACACCTCTGTGCATGCAGGTTTTAAAAAAAATATAAGTCATCCATTCCTATGGGGTCACAATGGCCTAATCTTGTGAAAGGTTGAAGGTTTTCAACAATGGTGCCAGATATTCTACGAGCGTTCGCTCACGCGATCTCAGTTTACAATCTCATCCCAATGACTTTTAGGGGAGTGGAGACTACATTGATATTAATTCCAGGGAATCAATCTTGAACAGGCTTCTTGGTGATAACTTAAGGCTAGGATCGATCCCCAGTCGTCAGATTGCGAGTGCAATGTATTAACCACGAGGCCATCCCATCCCCCAGATGACATGAAATACACTCTACTTTCTTTACCATAGCAGCCATCATTGTTCTCCCTGGGGATGCCAAAGAAAATGTGAATATTATCCATGACGTCACTCAGGACCTACTTTGAGGAGGATGGAACATATGCAGTCTCATGGCTTACTTATTGTTGAGCATTTTTTGAGAATTTTAGTTTTAATATTTTTTTCTTAGCCTCTGTAATGTCAAGGAAATATTTACTTGCTATGTTTTATGCCCTCAAAAATACGTAGAATTTGGGTGTAAGCATGAATGGCCGTTTCTCTTTACTTAGGCGAAATTCTTCTTCTTTGTAAAAATGCTCAGACAGCAACCATTGTAAAGAAAAATATGAATCACATATCAAACGTTCTCCAGCAAGCTATTGCAGGACAGAAACTAAAGCTACATTTTTTAACTGACACATCTACGCACTCATGAAAAAAAAATCCCTGATGTTCTTCAGCTCAAATTCTGCACAATCCATGGTAATGAGCTCATACATGAATGGCCAGCATTTCTCACACCCACCCGGGTACATCTGCTGTCAATCACATATTGACAAAACTTGACAGTGGGAGAAAGAGAGACAAGGGGAGAGGGAGGGAGAAATAGAGAGAGACAGAGACAGAGACAGAGACAGAGACAGAGAGACAGATAGAGAGAAAGAGACAGAGACAGAGTCAGAGAGACAGACAGACAGACAGACAGACAGGCAGACAGATAGACAGGGAGATAGAGAGACATAGAAACAGAGACAGAGACAGAGTCAGAGAGACAGAAAGACAGATAGACGGACAGAAGAAAAAGGAAGGGGAAAAGGTGTTAGGAGCCACCCATCTTCTTTTTCTAACACTGAAGGTTGTAAAGTGATAGGGTTGGAGGAATTTATGAATCAGTTTTCCTGGATGGAAAATAGTTGTGGTTAGATCTGCATCGACAGTCATTCAGGTTTGGGGATTTTTTCTGCATCAGGTAATTCATTTTTTGTTGGTAAGTGTGTGTGTGAAGGGTGGGGCGGGGTTGTGGAGGGTTGAGATTAAGTTAAGTGGTGAAGTGAGGGTGGTGGCGTGTGCATGTACGGGGGTGGGGAGCTCTGTGTGTGTATGCGTGTGTGTATATATATGCACGCATGTGTGCATGTGTGTGTTAGTGTATTGTGTGTGCGTGTGCACGCATTTGTGAAAATGTGTGTATATGTGTGTGCTTGTGTGTGTATGTGTGCGTGTGTGTGTGTGTGGGGGGGGGGGGGGGGGGGGAGTTAGAGAGAGAAAAACACCGATAGAGGTCAGTGAAATACAGTCTGTCTCTGCGTGTGCATGTGTGCATGCGTGCATACGTGTGCGTGCGCGCGCTCGCTCGCGTGTGCGTGTATGCGTGTTGTGGTGTGTGTTTGTATATGTGTGTGTGTGCCTTAATGGATAAAGAGAAAGAGACAGACTAACAAAAAATCAGACTAAGCAGACAGACAGACGTATAAGACATGTCAAACGAT
>CM060332.1:51836096-51843596 GCA_030674155.1 Stramonita haemastoma | reverse complement strand
TAGACAGACAGACAGACAGACAGACAGACAAACAGACATGCATACAGACAGAAATACGAATAAATAGACAGACAGACGGACTGATAGATAGATAGTCAGAGAGACAGATAGATAGACAGTCAGAGGGGGGTTGGAAAAGGATAGAGTGTTTGAAACACACACACACGAGCACGCGCATGCAAACACATACACACGCACACACACATACACACACATAATTCAATTCAAAAATACTTTATTATCTCTAAAAAAGAGATATTTCAGTGGGTTACAAGCCATATATAAGAACAAAAGCACATAAAAATGTGGTAAACACACACACACACATACATACACACACACACACACACACACACACACACACACACACACACACACACACACACATACACGCACACACACACACACACACATAAGGAAAGACAGGAAACACACTGAGGTCCAGAGAGAAAACAAAACAGGCACAGAAAAAACCCAAAAAGTCCCAAACTACACAAACAGACCCAAAAAAAAAAACAGACGAAGAAACAATTACCAGAAGAAAAGAGAAGACAAACACAGTCATCACGACCGCTCATAATCACTTCGTGAAATACTTTCATGATAATTTAACAAGTGAAAAGAAAACAACAACAAACAAGGTAAAATGACAAAACGATTGTCATTGTCGTCACAACGACACCACAACCTACGCTATCAAATTCAGTTTTATCTCTTTCTGTCAACAAGACCTTATGCTAACCTTCAGTATTATCTAACAAACATAAGGTCCAAAGAAAACAATACAATTGTATCGGAATCATTAAAGTCAAGAATGAGGTCCAGTGGTATTGTTTTCATGAGATGATTGACACATGTCTTCAGTCAGTCTTACGTAGCTACTTCTGTTATGATGAGGGATGATGATGGTGGTAATGATGATGATGATGATGATGATGATGATGATGATGATGATGATGATGATGATGATGATGATGATGATGATGATGATGATACATAGATGATGATGCTGACGAAACCTATGTGGCACACTCTGTCTGCAAGATTGTTGTTGTTGTTTACGTTTTATATTTGACACCACTTTAGGACACGGCAGACTTCTAGGCGATAAATTCGGGCTGCTCTCCCCAAGGAGAGCGTGTCAGCACAAGAGCAACACCACCCATTATTTCTTTTTACCTGTCTGCAACTGTATTTGTTTCCTTATCATAGTCGCTTTTTCCTACAACATTTTGCCACAGACAACTCTCTTGTTTCCGTGGGGTCTTTTACGTGCGCTAAATAATTTTGTATATCACAAGGAACCTCGGTTTATCGTCGCATCCGAAAGACTAGCACCCAGATTTACCCTCATGGTCTAATCGATAGGGTAAAACTTTGGGGCTTAGACAAGATTTGAAGTACCACATACTTCCGACCCGGACTTTTCGCTTTCTAGGCAGGTGTGTTACCTCTAGACCACCGATCAACCATGTTATTGTTGTTGGGGCTTTCTGCTTTTGTTTGTTTGTTTGTTTGCTTTTTTGTTTTGGTTATGGTTTGATGTGGATACACTTAATTTTGTTATGTTTCTTCATCATCTGTAAAGCAGTAATGGGAGAGGAGAAGGGTGCCTCCCTCAATATGCCGGGCCCTGGAGAAGCTGAGGCCTCTGATACCTCACTCACCATCGAGGGCACAAGTTAGGAGAAATCGCAGTTTACTCTGGCTGCTAAATTCGTCCTGCTGTCTTGCAATACACACTGCATCTCCCATGAGGTGGGATAGCCTAGTGGTTAATTAATGCGCTATGACCCGGGTTCGAATCCCGTTCAAGAAGATTTTTCCCCTGAAGTTAACATCAGCGCAGACTCCACTCTCCCCAAAAGTTCTTCGGATGAGACTATAAACCAGGCCCTGTGTGCGAACACATGCAGAACATCTTGCACACACGTTAGATCTTGTTCCGCTTTTCGAAAGAGTAGGCCATTGTGTGCCGTTGAGAACAAATAACAAAATGTACAAAATCGCATACACGCGGGGACTGGGCGTAAAAACCGCACACGAGAGATTATTCCATTATCCTCGATGTAAAAATAAATAAAAAAATGAATAAAATAGGCAAACAAATAAATAAATAAATAAATAAATGAATAATAAATAAGCAAAGAAGTAAGTAATGAAATAAATAAAACAAATAAAATTGCTCTCCATGAGAAGTAGATAAGAAGAAAATGGCGATGACACATCCGAATGGCTCCATGATGATAACCTTAGGATTGTTCTTTAATTAGCAGTGTGGGAGTGTTTAGCGGCGTCTGTTAAAAGGAGACATCAGCGCCTTTGTCTTCTGAGCTCCTGCAATTAAAGAATTATAGTTTCCTGGATGTATTGTTTTTTCGTTCTTGTTGTGTTTTGGGCATTCTGATGATCTTATTAACTTCTGTTGTCTGCTTACCATCACTTGTTCCATCCCTTGTACCATCCAGATGTGCAAGGTAGTGTCTTGATTCAGAGAGGGAGAGAGAGAAAAGAGAGAGAGAGAGAGATGAGAGAGAGAGAGGAGAGAGAGAGAGAGAGAGAAGAGAGACAGAGAGAGACAGAGAGACAGAGAGACAGAGACAGAGACAGAGACAGGAGAGAAGTGAGAGAGAGAGAGAGAGACAGACAGACAGACAGACAGACAGACAGACAGACAGACAGACACACACACAACACACACACACAAACACACCGTACACACGCATACATACACACACATACACACATATACATACATACCCACCCCCCCCACCCCCCCCCCCCCCCCCCCCCCCCCCCCCCGCACACACACCGCACACACAACGTCAGAGAGACAGACAGAAGTAGATATACAGAGGCAGAGGGATATAATTATACACATATACAGAGAAAGCGCAAGACAAATTGACATAGATAGACATAAAAAGATAGATGCATGGATCAGTGGTCTAAAGGTAACGCTTCTACCTTGAAAGCGAAAACATTACTTGCATTCAAGTCAAGTCAAGTCAAGTCAAGTCAAAAACACTTTAATCATCCCTGAAGGGCAATTACAATACTGACAGGCATATTGATACAAATCATAATCAAACACACGAAGGAGCTACATTTCTTATTTGTTCAGACATTATATAACTTCAAATAAAATGTCACAAACACTCACACTCTACGCGCGCGCGCTTGCACACACGCAAACACAGGCATACACACACACCAATGTTTAGATACAATGTTCTTAAAAACCATTGACTAGAAAAGACATATGATCACCATTATTTACACATTATACGCACGCGTTCACACCCGCACATATACATGCATGCATGCACGCACACACACACCACACACACACACACACACACACACACACACACACACACACACACACACGCTCCCCCCCCTCCCCATACAATCCACACCCACCCGCCCCCACACTCACACATACACACACGCTCCCCCCCCCCCCCCCCTATCCATACACACCATCCACACCCACCCGTCCCCCCCACACGCACATAATTGGTAGAAAGACATGTGAATTTACAAGCAATTCAAAAAAAAAATCAATAAAGCCAAAAATAAGACATACTTATTTTATGGGTACATATGCATGTATGTGCAGGCCTGTATGCATTGGCTACATACATAACAGTGGCAGGTAAGTAATTCAGAGAAGCTTACACACACACACACAGACACATTGTTATATATATATATATATATATATATATATATATATATATATATATATATATATATATATATATATATAACAAAAAACAAACAACAAAAAAACACAAATTCATTTAAAAAACAAAACAAAAACAACAAAAAACCCCAAATAAAACACACACACACAGGGACAAAAAAGCCGACGCCATTTTGGGAGGGGAGATAATCAAGATTTCTGTCACGTGCCGGGACGAGATTCACGCGTGGTTTTGCGAGAGCTGTAGGGGAGAGAACACCAAAAGGCATGGCGGCAGACGATGTTTGTTGTCTGTGACGTGTCCACCCTGTCTAATGAGGGGACCCTCTGTCTGTCTCTCTTTCACAGGTACACTCTAACGGGCGGTAAGTTAACCCCCTTTTTCCTGCAACCTAACCCCTAGAGGGTCCCTATATAGGTTGGTTTGTTTCATTTTGCTTTTACGTTGACCTCCACCCTTTTTTTTGGTTGGTTTGTTGTGGGGTTTTTTGTGGATAAATATTATCGTATGAAGAGCTCCTAACTTCACAATAAAAAAAAGAACAAACCTGCAAGCTAAAGTGGTACGGGCACATCACACGAACACCTGGACTGGCCAAGACAGTCTTACAGGGAACAGTAAGGGGAGGGAGACGAAGAGGCAGACAGAGGAAACGATGGGAAGACAACATCAGAGAGTGAACAGGCCTTGGGTGGAGCGATCTGCCACAGAGGAGGGCGGAGGACGGTGGGGAGTGGAGGAGGCTGGTGGCAAAATCTTCAGTGGTGCCCCCACTGTCCACGGGACTGTGGGACAGGTGAAGGTGAAGGATTATGATCTGGGAAAAGGAAGCTTGTAAAAAAATAATAATAATATATACATACATACATACATACATACATACATACATGCATATATATATATATATATATATATATATATATATATATATATATACACGGTCTGAAATCCGAGGTTCTCTATCAATAATGAAATTTGTTATTGAGGAAAAAGTAGTGAGGAAAGACAAGTGCAGGTACCAACTTCTCAATCACTTTGAAAATGACTTATCAAAGATTCAAATTTTAAAAAAAAATGAAATAAAAATAAATTCTAGAGAATAATGTCTTTCAGTGGCAGCATTGTAGGCATTTCTGTGTAAGAACCATGCCTTTGGCCTGACCTGACTCGAGTTTCGGCTCCTGGATGAGCCCTCATCAGAGGTCCCGGCGGTGATTGAAACTCCACCTGCTGTGGTACCTTACAGCAAGACACTTTTCAAAAATTTAAAAGTGTAAATTGCATTCAAAGGAATATTTGATATTCCTGTGGCCTTTTGGAGCTGCCCTCAAAAGACAATGATAAAAAGAGAATGAAAATATGCTTAGAATATATGTTGAAAAAAAAAAAAATGTATAAGACAAAATAAGCACCTAGTGAATCTTTGTGCCTTAAGTTTGGGATCCTATTAAAGGATGCAAGGGAGGTCATAAAGTTTGTATCCAGCCAAGTGGTCAGTCTTAGCTGGATAATAACCCAAACATTGCAATACACTTTAAGTGCATGCACAGGCAAGAGAAGTTGGGGAAAAAAATATAAATAGCCTACACTTGGATCTACTAGAGATGCAATTCCCACTTGACCACAAAGTATTATTGAGGAAAAAGTAGTGAGGAAAGACAAGTGCAGGTACCAACTTCTCAATCACTTTGAAAATGACTTATCAAAGATTCAAATTTAAAAAAAATGAAATAAAAATAAATTCTAGAGAATAATGTCTTTCAGTGGCAGCATTGTAGGCATTTCTGTGTAAGAACCATGCCTTTGGCCTGACCTGACTCGAGTTTCGGCTCCTGGATGAGCCCTCATCAGAAGTCCCGGCGGTGATTGAAACTCCACCTGCTGTGGTACCTTACAGCAAGACACTTTTCAAAATTTAAAAGTGTCAATTGCATTCAAAGGAATATTTGATATTCCTGTGGCCTTTTGGAGCTGCCCTCAAAAGACAATGATAAAAAGAGAATGAAAATATGCTTAGAATATATGTTGAAAAAAACAAAAAATGTATAAGACAAAATAAGCACCTAGTGAATCTTTGTGCCTTAAGTTTGGGGATCCTATTAAAGGATGCAAGGGAGGTCATAAAGTTTGTATCCAGCCAAGTGGTCAGTCTTAGCTGGATAATAACTTGTTGTGTATGCGACCATATTTCCCTACAGTTTAAGGTAGCCACATTCCAACTTCAGGGATGATGTCTGAACAGGACTCTAGTGTGTATGGCTTTTTATTATGTTTATCATCCGTTCTTACCTACATGAATGGCCTACTCTGCCACAAAGCATAACGGGTCTTAACATGTGCTCAAGATGATTGATGTGAGTGTGTTAGCGCAGTGTCTCGGATCATAATCTGATCCGTAAGACTAGGAGTCTTTTTGAATAACAAATTAAATAGCAAATGCACACCAAAAAGTTCAATAGCAAAGCATGCTCAAAATTACAAAGCAAAAGCACACAAAAATGATATAGCAAAAACACACACAAAAATAGCAAAAGCACACTCAAAAATATTCACTAACAAATCACACGCAAAGTTAAACAGCAAATGGACATAAAAATATTTTGCAAAAACTCACACAAGTTTGAATAGCAAAAGCACACCAAAATTTCAATAGCAAAGCATACACAAAATTACATTGCAAAAATAAAAAAACATTTAAAATTACAAAGCAAAAGCACACACAAAAATACAAAGCAAAAGTACACACAGAAAATGCAACAGCAAAAGCAGACAAAAAAATTAGCCAAACACGGCTCTGACCTGAAAGGTCTGGATGGATTGGTTATCAAGAAGCATCACACCCATTTACAAAGTGAAAAGTCGCAGCCACAATTCCAGTATCCCCACAGTCGGAATGCGGCTGCCTATATGGTGTTTGTGTGTGTGGGGGAGGGGGGGACGGTTGCAGACGTAAAACATCTCACCGCTGGGGTACTTCAGGACCTCTAGCCGAGAAACGAGAGACAATTCCAATTCATCCCAAACTTTTTCCTTCATCCGCTATTATCTTGAGGGGTAGTCTGGGTGCTAGTCTTTCGGGTGAGGCGGTAAACTGAGGCCATAGATGTGTAACATACATTCAGCACACGTTAAAGGACCTATGACAAGTAAGTTGTTCCAGGTACAAAAAAGTATAATAAGTGGCATAGCCAGCCACTAAAGATAAGTCTGACTGGCTTCGATGTTGAGGTGAGTTATATCTATTGTGGGGACATTTTCACGCAGTTTTCAGCTTTTATCTTTAATACACTGAAGAAAAAAACCGTTTTCCAATAAGTCAAAAAATAAGCGCTATAACAGTAGATCATTATGTCTAGATTTTAAGGTGGGTAAGGTTGGAGGTATATCGTAATAATGTTTTCACGCAAGTTTCCAAATTTCATCTTTATTACACAAAGAAAAAAGTTTTGTTTTAGCTCTACGGTCTACTATCGTTTTTTACGTTTTAAGAGTTGTAAAGGGTGGGGTGGAGAGAAGGAAGAGGAAAAGGAGGTGGGAGAGGGAAGGAGGAGAGAAGTAATCCCAAATTTTGGTGTGTTTTAAAAAAAAAGAATGACGCCAAATGACGTCTGAGGATTCATGTTAATAATATTCAGGGCATGATCACCCGAAGTTGTTCACACACCGCTGTTTGTTGATGCGGATAAGCCAGCTTCATTCCAGAGTCCCGCTTGGACGAAGGCAAGGATTTGTTCCCATCTCTATGGCTGTGTGCTTTGGAATCATCCACCTCATTGGGAAAAACCTGGAG
>CM060332.1:51821096-51828596 GCA_030674155.1 Stramonita haemastoma | reverse complement strand
AGAGAGAGAGAGAGAGAGAGAGAGAGAGAGAGGAAGAGAGAGAGAGGAGAGAAGAGAGATCTACATACACACAGACAGACATACAGACAGAGACAGAGAGAAAGAGACAAAGACATAGAGAAAGAGAGAGGGGCGGGGAGAAAGAGAAAGAGAGACGAAAACGAAGACTAGAGAGACAGAGAAACCTGCTGTTTCCCAAAACAGGCCAGATTTACACCCTCCATCTGCGGGGTCTGGAATAGGATTAGCAGCCTCTGAAAAAAAGACGTTAGGACTAACGTTAATAAAGCAGCTCGGCTTTCACAAATCAGCATGGACGCTAATCCTGTCTTATGGAAGGGGGATGAGAGAGGGAGAGAGATGGGTACTTTCAGGAACATCTTGGTCTGCCATTAAGGGGGGAAATCCTTTGTCCCTCCACAAGGCGTTATCGGGATTAGTCTCCTGGAGATTAGAGTCAACAGACTCATCAAACTTCTAGTCTGTCTGAGTTGGCGGGTAGGTATATCCTAGAATAGCAACGAGCGGACGTGTGTCAGTCTATTCTTTGAAAAAAACATATACTTCTTAAAGTCATTTCTTTACCTCCTACTCCTCCTACTCCTTCTCTTAAATTTCACGATAATTCGCTATCATTATCTAGAGGTGGCATCGCCTAGTGGTTAGAGCGTTGAGCTCGTGTTTTGATGGTCTGGGTTCGAGCCACTACCGAGATACCAGTCCGAGAGGATCTTTTTTCTTAAAATTAACGACTCCACTCTTCTGAAAGACTTTCGGGTGAGACTATAAACCAAGGATTCTGTGAACAAAGGTTCAGCTTCTCTAGGAGCCAGCATATTGAGGGCGGCGCCCATCTTCTTTCCCTCGCTGCTTTTACCTTCCCTGACCCTAAAGAGGACAGGTGGCTATTTTACAGCTGGGTGAACTGGGTGATTGTATTGAAGCCAAGGCGCGGCGCACAAACGGTCACCCATCCATTTGGTAACCACGCTCGATGCTGCTTAACCTTAGCTGGGGGAAAGCGAGTGCTCTGACCACTGAACTATCCTGTCCCCTTAGGTACCCCTACAACATTGTTTAATAAATGATGGGTAATAACAGTCGCAGATGCAAAAAAACTCACGACTGGTAAAGGTTGGAAGCTGTAGCCGAGGAAGGAAGACAAGAAACACAAACTAGGTCTCTTCTTTTTATTGGCCACATCAGCGTGATTATGTAGCACTGTAGGCATCCGCCAGTCTCGGAAGACTGTGGAGTTACACTCTAGAGTCTAGAGCGCAAAGCCTGGGTAAGTAAGTATGGAGGGCAAGCTGTTACCCATGCAGCAGACCCCCCACCCCTCTCACTCTCTCTCCACGTCGCTGGAATGGTCCATTGGAAAGGTAATCGCTCATATGAATAGTTCCTTTGCAGGAGCCGCCAGAACGTTGCCGTATACAGCCCCGAACCGCCCTAGGAACTCCAACTCCCCGATTTTTACCCAGGGATGGTTTCTAAACACGACACCTGTGTACATGCTGTTTTTTTTGTTTTTGTCAACCGCTCCTACTGGCACACAATGGCCTGCTCTTCCGAAAGGCGGAACGGGTTTTTAGCGTACGCGTAAGCTGTTCTGCGTGTGTTCGCACACGAGGCCCCGGTTTATTCTCATCTGAATGACCTTGACTTTCAGCTCAATCTTTTCGTAAAACTGGGAAGAAAGAGTGAGACTGAGAATCGAACCTGGAACCTCACAGTTTACTTGTTGGCTGGCGAACGTCTTAACTATCCTGCCACCTTCCTGTTCATGGATATAATTGTGGTCAAATTATAAGTATGGAGTTTTGAGGCTTAGAGGTTCCATCCTGTTCTTGAAGCTAAACGTGTGTAAGTTGTTATTGTTGTGTTGTTGTTGTTCTTGACTTTTTGTTTTTTTTCTGTAAATGAATTTAACGCAAGAATGACAGAGGAAATAAAAAAGGAAGTTCGAAAATCTAGACCTGGTGTGTAGCCTTTAGCAGACAGGGGTCAGAATTTAGAGTGTGTCTGTGACCTCAGACCTAACCCGACTTCTGGAAGAAAGAAGATTATGAAAGAAAGAACCCCCCCCCCCCCCTCGCCCCCACCCTCAATCCTCATCTCCCCCAAAAAAGAAGACAAAGAAAAAACAAAACTGTTATATAAAGATAATATAAAGATATTTGGAAAAAATTCCTAAAGAAGAAAGAAACAACCAAATCGCTGTTAAAACCATTTTTGCGGCAGTTAAATTTCTTATCATATAAATCCTCACTTCTACGCACTCAAGTCTGTCTCCCAATAATAAATACAGTACCGAAAATATCTTGTTCTGTTTGTTTTGTTGTTGTTGTTGTTATTTTAACTATGATGATAAAATCGTTTAAGATGAATATGGCAATGATGATGATGATGATGATGATGATGATGATGATGATGATGATGATGATGATGATGATGATGATGATGATGATGATGATTTTGACGACGACGACAACGACGACGATGAAGATGATGATGACGATGATGATGATGATAAGAATGGTGAGAGTTTATCCTGAATTGTCGTATATTGAACTTTTTGTATTAGCTCTATTGTATCGCAAGCATGAAATGAGCAGGAGCAGGGGAAGGAGGGGGAAGGAGGAGGGGGGGGGGAGAGGACTTAAGTCTAGACAGCTAGAAGAATGACGTCACGAGTTACATAGGGACAGAAAAAAAAAGGTGCAGGTAAGAACATCTGGAGGCGGCGACGGATGACCCCACACAACGATCACACGAAATAAAAAACATTGAAAGAAAAAGAAATTGAAAAGAGAAAAAAAGAGAGAAAGCATGGAGACAAAGAAGAACAAAGAGAGAGAGAGAAAGAAAGGCAGAAAGTCTTCTACTACGTATCAGCAGACATAACAAAACGCGCACGCGCGCGCGCGCAAACACACACACACACACACCACACAATCCCACTCCCACCCCCCACCCCCCACTCACCACCCCCCCCCCCACACACACACACACACACAAACCTTCTCCCCTCCCCCCCAAAAAAAAACAACAACCCCAGTAAGCCAAAAAGACCAGGCGAGGGAGATAAAAGCGAAAAAGTTAATGAAAAGGAAGGGCAGCATTCACACACCACCAAACTCTCTACAACTCCCCTCGCTTTACCCACCCTGTCACCATCGACTTCAGCGACACGGGTGGATGCACCCGACTTCCAGGACAATTGACAGACTTCGTCAGGATAACTAGGGGTGTCAGAGTGACTCCGGCTGACCCCTGCAATTACCGGACCTAAGCTGACCATCAGCATATTAGTGGCCAAGGGTGTCAGGCTGGGCCTGCTAGACCCAATCTGTTGCAGACACAGTCAAGTCAAATCCTCTCTTGTCCTGGCTCTTTCCACTTTGATGGCAATCGTCTGCTGTGCTTGGTTGGTTGGCTGGTTAACTGTCTGGCTGGTTGGCTGGTGGGTGGGTGGGTGGGTTGGTCCCAAGCAAGTAGTGGGAACAAGATGTGGGGATGGGTTAATTGTAATTGCAGTAAAACAGCTGTCACTCTCCGTCCCATCAGTTTTTTTAGGTCCATAATGGGGACGTCTGTGAGAGTTAAGTTTTCCTGTGTTTGTCCTTGACAGGGGAGATTATGATCGCTGTGGATGTGGCAGCTATAGAGTTAAGGGGCTTGGTACTCACACACACGCACATGTATACGCACGCGCATGAAAGTCGTAGATTGTTAGAACATGGGTTACTTTTTGTTTGGGTTGTTGTTGGTTGGAGAGGAGAAGGGTATTTTTTTTGTTTGTTTTACAGGCTTGACTGTTCAGGTCCTCTTTTTGTTACCCTGGTAAATTGGTTTTTCTTTTTACCCCCTATGGATGTGTTCTTGTTTCTATAATGGATTGGCTCCTTTGTCTCTATAGTTTGGATTAGCCACCCTGTCTTATGAAACAACAACGAATCCTCTTCTTCTTTGTCCTCAAATGCTCGGACAGCAGCTGTCGTTGTCTGCCATATGCGCGAAAATACGTTGTGCTGTTGTTAGGCACCTGGCTAGTCAGACCCAGCGCACTCAACTTTTGTGTAGGAAGGAATTGTTCATTTTAATTAAGTCTTTCTGGACTAAAAGAAAAAAAAAGGAAAACGAACCAAGAAGGAAGGAAATAAATAAAAAGCTGATATGAAGAAAAGGAACAAGGAAGAAACAGAGAAGGATAGAAAAGAGGGATTTCCTAGCACAGAATTTGATGCTGTTAATATTTTATTTTTATTTCCTTTATGATGAAGATAAGGGAATAAGCAGTTATGAACTTTCTTTGCATCCACCCCCCGTGTGTGTGCAAATCTGTCAATTTTGTCATCCGTTCCCACTGGCACACGATGACCTACTCTTCCGAAAGCGGGGAACAGGTTTTAACGTGTGCGCAAGATGTTCTGCGTGCCTTCACAGACGATACCTCCGTCCATAGTCTAATCCGAAGGACTTTTGGGAGAAGTGTAGTCAGCCCTGATATTAACTCTAGACGAAAAATCCTCTTGAACGAGATTCGAACCCAGGTGAGCAGATCATGAATGCATCACTCTAACCACCAGGCTATCCTGTCCCCCTAACAAGCCCAGTATCCTCACAGGGAAATGACAGTGAATGAACCAGGAGACTGTGTGCCAAACGCTTTCAATGAAACACCTTGCCTATCCTTCAAAGGTGCACTTTCAACCATATGCATATACATGGTTGTGTGTAAATACACGCAAAGAGAAAAATGTGCACTTTGTAAATTGTGATAGATAGATAGATAGATAGATAGATAGATAGATAGATAGATAGATAGATAGATAGATAGATAGATAGATAGATAGATAGATAGACACATACAACACACACACAGACACACACACGCACACCACCACCACCACCACCACCACACAAAACCAAACCAACCAAAACTACAATTGCCCTCCAACGACAACACAATTGTGTCCTGCGATTGTTGACGATTTTCCGATGAGAATATTCGGTCTGAGCTGATGGGAGCCTTAGGGGATCTGTGTTCTGGAACAGGGGCATGAAAGGAGGCTTTCGCACAGTAAATAGCCCGGTGGTTAGACCCGTGTGGCCCACTGAGGGGCTGTCAAGAATGGAACTAAGCGCCCGTGAATTGTTGCAGTCTGGACTATGAGGATTGTATTGGATAGAGAGCGTAGAGAGTTGGGAATAGACTTCAGTTTTAAGGAAGAGGTTTGAGGGATAACGAAATTAGTAGTTATTAACTATCCAAAATTGGTAGAATGCAAGAGAGAGGAGAGGGGGGGATGGGGGTAGTACGGGGTGGGGGTGGGGGTGGAGGGATGGTGGGTGGTTGATGAAAAAAGGTTATGCGTAGGTGGTGTGTGTTTTTTTAATATTTATTTTATTCTTTTATATCCAGGATATTGGAATAAGCACTCACGCGCTTTTTTTATATCATGTCCCCGTGTGTATGCAGTTTTTTTGTAAATCTTGTCATCTATTCCCACCAGTACACAATGGCCTACTCTTACGAATAGCGCGCGGAGCAGGACTTAACGTGTGAGCAATATGTTCTGCGTGCGTTAGCACACGGGGCCTCATTTTATAGTCTCCTATGTGTGTGTGTGTGTGTGTGTGTGTGTGTGTGTGTGTGTGTGTGTGTGTGTGTGTGTGTGTGTGTGTGTGTGTGTGTGTGTGTGTGTGTGTGTGTGTGTGTGTGGTGTGTGTGTGTGTGTGTGTGTGTGTAGGGTGTGTGTGTGGGGGGGGGAGGGATGTGTGTTGTGTGTGTGTGTGTGTGTGTGTGTGTGTGTGTGTGTGTGTTATTTTTCTTTACTTCGAGCTTAATGGAATAAACACTTATGTGGAAGGTTTTTTTGCATGTGTGTTTGTGAGAGCGTGCACGTGCGAGTATGTGTGTGTACGTGTTTATGCATGCATAAGTACGAACAAGTTTGCGCATGTTTATGTCTTGAAATAGCTCGAGTTTTGTTTTGTTGTTTAGTTTTGTTTTGCGCGCAATAGATGTGATAAGATTTTGTTCTTTTATGCGATTTTGTCGCTGTTGTGCAGTTTAAACTTAGACCTGTGTGACTTTTTCTGTTTCTATCAATGTCTGGCACAAATAATAACTGTTTGGATCTGGTTCTAATTTATCATGGCTTTCTATTTCTATTGTTTGTCTTCTTTGGGAGAATTTTTGATGGTATTTTATTTGTACATATGCTTGTTTTAACTTTCTCTGCAAAGGCGTATCTTTATCACTGCGTTCTTATCACTGTCTATCTAAGACTGTAATTTTGTTTGCGTATTTCTTTCCCTCTTTATCGACTTATTTATTTATTTACTCTTTTATTTCGAAGACAATGGAATAAGCTCCCATGTGCTGTTTTACATCCAGTCCCCATGTGTATGCATTTTTTTCAATTTTGTCTTCTGTTCCCACGGGCACACAATGGCCTACTCTTTCGAAAAATTGAACAAGAATTAACATATGCACAAGATGTTCTGCGTGCGTTCACACACGGGGCCTCGGTTTATAGTCTCATCCGAATGACTTTATGGGCAGAGTGGAGTCTGCATTGATGTTAACCCCAGGGAAAAATTCCCCTTGAACGGGATTCAAACCGGGTCGTCAGATTGCTGGCACAGTGTTCCAAACACTAGACTATTCCTTTAAGAAGAAGAAGAAGAAGAAGAAGAAGAAGAAGAAGAAGAAGAAGAAGAAGAAGAAGAAGAAGAAGAAGAAGAAGAAGAAGAAGAAGAACAAGAAGAAGAATTATAACACTGATGATGATGATGATGATGATGATGATGATGATGATGATGATGATGATGATGATGATGATATGATGATGATCATCATCATCATCATCATCATCATCATCATCATCACCATCACCATCACTTTCACCACCACCATCATCATCATCATCATACATGGAACTTACATAGCGCTATATCTTGCAAAAAAAAAGTCCAACAAATTAAAGCGCTTGCAATCGACAAAAACAACACACAAGCAACCAATAAGAATTAACAGTTTTCGCAAATCCGAATATACTTACACACACACACACACACACACATTTGAGGGAGGTAGGGAAGGTTGTGATTTTCTGTGAATTTTGTTTACGTCAAATATGTTTGTTTTCCGTACTGTTGTTGTTGTTTGTTTGTTTGTTTATTGATTATGAGGTTTTCCTTGTATAGGACGGTGAAGGTGTGTAGTCGGTCGTCTGCTTAATTTCCGTTGTCTGGGTCAAGTTGTTCCTGATTTGCTGTCTTCAAGCTGCTGTCTTCTGCGAAGATGTTCCCTTAGTCTGGCTTCTGGATAGTTTATTTATTTATTTATGTTTTTATTTTTCCTGTTTTCTGAGAAGGTCCTCTCTTCTTCATCAGTAAGGTTGTAAACAACCTAAATGACGTATTTCTGGGTGATTACTTATGTATGTGTGTCCATGTGTGTGTGTTCGTGTGTGTGTGTGTGTGTGT
>CM060332.1:51813596-51818596 GCA_030674155.1 Stramonita haemastoma | reverse complement strand
TGTTCCGACAAAACTCTTTTAACCTGATAAGCCCAGTTCTCTTTACCCAATTCCATCTGTATAATCAACATTTCATACGACTGTCTGCACAAACGTGTTTGTGGAAGTTTCAACAGTTTTAACCAATATTTAATACCTTTCACAAAAGTTCTTATATATAAAGGATATCTTCCTGTCTCTCCATAAAGTACAGTATTAGATGAATGTATTGGTACATTTAAAAAACGTTTCATGGCATATGTGTGAACTTTTTCCATTTGTGTATTTACCTTAAATCCCCATATTTCTGAAGCGTATGTAAGCAAAGGCTCAATTTGTGTGTCAAACAATTTCCAGAAAAGGGAACAGTCTATCGTACTAAGCTTTCGTAGTGTTTTTAAAATTTCTATTACACCTTTTTTCCCCTTCCTACAAGATTCTTCCCATGCAAAATTTAAACTTAGCCTTGTTGAAAGTATCATCCCTAAATATTTATAAGTATTGGCTATTTTGACTTCAGCATTCCCATAAAACCATTTTTCATGAACTGATAAATGTCCACCCATTCTAAAAACAATAATGTTTGTTTTATCCATATTTACTGATAAATCAAAACGATCTGCTTCCTCTTTTAAGATATTTAACTGATTTTGTAAACCAATAACAGTCTCAGACAAAAGAATAATATCATCAGCAAAAAGTAGTAAAAATACCTCAATTGCTCCAGGAATCATTTGAATACCGTGCTTTCCTTTTTTAGATAGCTCAATAGCTAGTTCATTTATAAAAAATGAAAACATTTGTGGACTTAAGATACAACCCTGCTTCACTCCCTTGGGGCATTCAAAAAAATCGGAATATTTGTTCCCTGCACGCACACATGCTAAAACTGAATCATAAATAGCTCTAAGGGCGGAATAAAGTTTACCATTAACACCAATTTTTCGGAGTACATTCCATAATATATTTCTGTTCACAGAGTCGAAGGCCTTTCTAAAGTCCACAAAGGCAACGTATAATTTTTTACTGGAAAGCAAATGTTTTTGAACAAGAGAGTATAAAGTAAATATATGATCTACAGTGCTGTACTTTGCTCTAAAGCCCGCTTGCTCTTCAATTAATTTTTCTTCATTATCTGTCCATTCAGTTAATCTTTTATTCAAAATGTAAGTGTAAAGTTTACTTAATATACTTGTGAGAGCTACTCCACGATAGTTGTCAGGATTATTAATATCACCTTTTTTATGAATTGGAATTATTACGGATTTGGCCCACTCTAAAGGGAAAGCACCTGTTTCAAACAGATGGTTAAATAGCTGAGCAAGAAAAGTAATTACTGTGGAGTTAGTGAACTTGAGCATTTCTCCAATTATTTTATCTGGACCAGCACTTTTTCCTGTTTTTAAATGTTTAATAGCATCAAAAATCTCATTATGAGATATAGCATTGTTAAACAATGGTTCAAATATTTCATCTTCCTGTAGTACATCCACATTCTCTTGTGTTTCAGCACAATTTAAGTCATTAAAGACCTTCAAAGAGTGATCATACCACTGTTGAATAGTTATATCATTATTTACTAGTGACTTACGGTTAACCGATCTAATAACAGACCAAAACGTTTTGGAGTCCTTAGAAGAAGTTTCAAGTTTCTCTAATCTCTTATTGTTAAAATCTCTTTCTTTTGTTTTTCTTAAATGGATGTATTCTTTTCTAGCATTAGTGTAAATTTGTCTTTTTTCTGTTTTATCCTCATTTGTTTTACAACGTTGAAATCTTTTTAATAATCTCTTAACTTCTTGTTTCTTTTCTTTCACATTCAGCATCAAACCAGTCATTACATTTTTTTCTACCTTTACTAACTGTTCTAACCATGCATGCAGCAGCTTCACACAAGGCTTTAACAAAGTGATCTAAGCTATCATTTATATCTGTGTTCAATAGTTGGGAAGCTACTTCTATGCTTTCTTGAAATTCTGCACTATTAAGCTCTTGTTTATATATTTCTACAAAATCTTCTGACCATATGATTTTTTCTACACTCTCTTGTTCTCTACTTTCAATACTGGTGCATTCATTATTTACTTTCCATGTTGTTTCAACAGGGAGGTGCCATGAATAAACACATTCTCCAATACACATATTAAAACATGATAATATTTCACTAGGAACAAGAAAATAGTCAATCACACTGCAGCCATTAGGAGAAACAAATGTATACTCCCCTTCCCTATCTCCCTCACAACAACCATTCAGAATCCCCATGTCAAACATAAAGCATAAATCTAACAAAGACCTGCCAAAAATTGTTTATCATGTCATCTTTAGAAGCACGCACACAAAGTTCATCATTCATATTGTCATACTCAACATCATCCATATAATTTGACATGACTTCAAGGTCGGCTTGTTCTTGACCTGTCCTGGCATTCAAGTCTCCTAAAATCATGAAATGAAAATCATTTTTTTTGAAAATACTGCAATAATGCTTCCTCTAATAATACAACACCATCCTTAATTAGTTTTTTCATTGTAAATAGGACCACCTTCTGGCACGACATAGCACGCTATCAAAATAACATCTTTTTCTAAATTGAAAATACTTTTGTCTACTCTAATAGCAATAGTGTTGTCACACTCTATTTTAATTTCTTCAACATATTTTTCTAAAGTCTTTCTCACTAATAAAAGCACTCCTCCAGAATTCCTTCCATGATGTGAAAGTTTTTGAGCAGGGACATAAAACTTTAGATAATCAAGAAAAAACACCACTGTAATCGAAATTAGAGTCAAGAAAAGTTTCTGTGAGGCAAACAAAATCGAACTTATTTACATAGTTTATAAAAGATACATCTTTTAATTTACTGTACAAGTTTTCTACATTATAATTCAAAAATGTGTATTGACATGGATGGCCGGGCCTGTCCTAGCTCTTTCTCAAGCTGCTAGGGCGCTGACTCCTGCGACAGTTTTTGTTGTCACTGGCTACTTTGCCGCGAGCAGACGACTTGCGCGAGGGTTACGCAGGAAATCCCGCATACCCGTCTGCTGGTAGGACAGAGGCCCGTCACGTGCAGCACGCCCCTCACCGTCAGCAGGACACGCCACGTCACAGCGGGGGGAATCCCCGCCAACCGGCGCTGAGCTGTGGCGTTCACCTCGTGGAGTCGCCCCGTGGTTGCCATGGAAACGCCCACCCGTACTGCCTTCGGTGACGTCACGCCTGTAGTGGTCCCGTGCTGTCCGTGGCCCAGAGCGAGAGGAGGAGGGAGAAGGGGGCCTGCCGCTCGTCATCTTCTGTCGGCTGCCAGGCATGGGGCCACCCTCTGACGTCACGCTCCCTCCACCGGTGAGGAAAGGGGAATCCCCGTGTTGACTGCGTTGTGAGGAGGGGACAGGGGTGGAGGACTGATGTGCACCCCACTCTCCACCACCTCTGCGTAGGATCGGGGGTCTGGAAGGCTGGGCCCAATCACCATCTTCCCCCTGTGGAAGTACGCCCTCTTCCCCTCCATGCGTGCTGCAGCCACCATCTGCGCCTGTGCCCTGGTCAGGTCGTTGGCCACCCTGACACCTTCGTCTTGCAGTTTTTGTCTCAGATCTTTGCCAGTCAGAATGTTCATCTTGTCTCTCCATCTACTGAACTTGGCGATCATAGGCCTGGGTTGTCCATCTCGTGCCTGCCCTGTTCGGTGTGCTCGGGCTATGTCGTCTACAGTCCAGGTCTTGTGGTCATCCACACTGTTCAGCACATCGATGACGGACTGAGCACAGGAGTCGTGGGTTTCTCTGGCAGTTTGTTGTGGTATGCCAAATAAGCGTAAATTATCTCTTCTTGAGAAATCTTCCAGCCTGTCCGTGTCTGATTTTAGTTGTTCAATCTCTGACTTCATGCTCCTGATGGTATCGTTCAGTTGTTGCATCTCTTCTCTGTCTTCCGTTCTTTCCTCAAACAGCTGATGTATATCTTCTGTCATTTCTGTGACTGTCCCTGCCAACTCTCTTTGATCTCTTTCCAGTCTGTCACATCTTTGATTGATCTCTTCACACTGTTGCTTTACTTGCAGAAGTTCGTTTTTGATTTCCCCTAGATCACTTCTGATGACGCTAGTTTGTTCTGTAAACTGCTGCTGTATATTTTGCATTATTGTGCTCATCAGATCGCTGACATCAGTTGGTGTATTCGGTACTGCATCCGTTTTGCCTTTTGCTTCCGTCTGTCCATCCGTATTTGGCCCTGGGTTGGTTTCTATGTCCCCGCTTAGCAACAACTTGCGTAGGGACAAGGCAGCGTGCTGCACACAACAGGCCACGAGGAGCACGTGCACGTACAATCCAGACTGACCCGCTGGCCCACTGACACTGACACATGCATCTGTCATCTCCTGCCACGCTGTGTCTTTTGAAACACAATTCCACTCAAGACAAACATAGTCGAATGACACAAATGTGTCTAAATTCCTGATGAAAGAGTTGATCAAAACAATCAGCATGGCACAGCACACATAGCCAACCACGACATCAGCTGTTGATAGACGTGTCTCAGTGTCAGTGGTTTTTTTCACCTGTGCAGAGTTTGTTGACATCTTTTTATAGAAGCCTGACACACGCTGACATTTTGCAGCAAACACCCCAATTGCCGCCCTCCACATCACCAAGTCCACCATTTTGAGGTAGTTTTATGCAGTGGTGTATCTTATGAAATTGTAGTACAAGTAACAGGTCGTAACATTCCTTTAAGACGTTGTGGCACACACAGTTTTTACGCCGCGCCTCACATGCACTGCCGCCTGGACGCCATGTTTTGTCGTCCCCTCACCTTCTAGTTTTTTTGTGTGTGTTTTTTTCAAACCGACTTCATAATAATAATACAACAACAAGAGGAAGGGGAGAGAGAGAGAGAGAGAGAGAGAGAGAGAGAGAGAGAGAGAGAGAGAGAGAGAGAGAGAGAGAGAGAGAGAGAGAGAGAGAGAGAGAGCCGGGGTAGTCTATTGTATGTGCACACTTGCGAGCCATGGAGA
>CM060332.1:51783596-51796096 GCA_030674155.1 Stramonita haemastoma | reverse complement strand
GGGTTTTTTCCGATGCTATGTTTTCCCCTTTCTTTCTTTTCTTCATTTACTTCTTCAAATACTCTGACATAATAAACCTTTATTTATTATCATTTTGTGGTTGTTTACATTCATGTTATCATTCATTTATTATCTTTTTAATTTTGTATTTACGTCTTACTCTCTCTCCCTATCTATCTCTGTCTCTGTCCATCTATCACTCTCTCTGTCTCTCTCTATCTGTCTCTGTCTGTCTGTCTGTCTCTCTCTTTCTCTCTGTCTCTGTCTGTCTGTCTGTCTCTCTCTCTCACTCTCTCTCTCTCTCCATCTCTCTTTCTCTTTCTCTGTGTGTTTTTTTATCTTTCTTTTCCTATTTTCCCTTGTGGCGTTTTCCATTTTTTAATATTTATTCTCTCTCTCTTCATTCATTTTTTTCTCGTCTTTTCTTTTTGATTTAATCTTTTTTTCTTGTTCTGTCCTAGATCTATATTTTTTCTTCAATTTTTTTCCCTTTCCATTCTTATTTCTGATATGAAGGTAGAGGTAGGGTTGTAGGTCTGTCCATCATATTTTCAATATTTCCTTTTATTCGTCTTTTCGGTTTTTTTTTATTCTGGAGAGAGGTAGAGAAAGAGAATTGAATGGAATATCTTGCTTTGCCAACTTGGTGGTTAAACGGGCATGCTTCGGGACGGAAGAGAACACTTCGCTATAGGCTGTGAACTGTCCACTCTTTACCTTAAGGGGCACGCTCAGTAAATTAAACAACCTTTTCACACCTTCTTAAGAAACAAGGACAGCGAGAGACAGACACAGAGAGACAGACAGACACAGGGGGAGAGAGAGAGGGGAGAGAGAGAGAGAGAGAGAGAGAGAGAGAGAGAGAGAGAGAGAGAGAGAGAGAGAGAGAGAGAGAGAGAGAGAGAGAGAGAGAGAGAGAGAGAGAGAGAGACAGACAGACAGACAGACAGACAGACAGACAGACAGACAGACAGACAGACAGACAGACAGACAGAAAGACAGAGACAGAGAGACAGAGAGAGAGCGAGACTGAGACTTAGACCTTGACCGAGACAGAGAGAAACAGAGAAAGAGAGAGGCAGAGAGAGACAGGGAGAGACAGAGACAGACAGACAGATACACAGATGCACAGACAGACAGAAAGAGACACACACCCACACACACACAGTTGAACAAACACGCTGATTGGCAAAAATTGGAGAGACAGACAGACAGACAGACAGACAGAAAGACAGACAAAGACACAAAGGCAGACAGAAAGAAATACAAATAGCGACAAAAATACAGAGATACACACAGGAAAAGAGACAGAGAAACAAAGACAGATAGAGAGACAAGACAGACAGAGAGAGAAAGATGAACAAAATGCTACTACTGAGATTGGTAAAGACAGAAGCAAAATTGATAACGATATACATGGTACCATAATTATCATGGTAGCCATTGGAACAACGAAAAAAAATTAAATTCCCGTTTCAAATGAAACAACATAAAAAAGCAACAAAAAAAGGACTGCATTTTGAACAGTTTCCCTTTAAGGAAACGCCCTCCTCTATGTAAATGCTTTTTGTAATCCTCACATTCCCCGATTGGGATGCTGGGGGCGTGTAAGTATAAATGCTCGTCAGTATAAATTCATAAGTGTCAGTATAAATACCATCCCCACTCTCTGCAAAATCTTGGCTAGAAATTTCCTCTTTTCTATCCCTCTCTTTGTTTCCGCCTCCTTCCTTTTTCTTCATATCACCTCCTTCTTGATTTTTTTCCTGCCTTCTTGGTCCATTCTCTTGCCTTTTTTTCCCCCCAGAGAGACTATAAACGATAACAATTCTCTCCTGTGCCGAAGTCGGATGCGCTGGGCCTGACATTTCAGGCGCTTAACGGCAGCGCATTGCATTTTCACTTATATAACAGACAACAATAGCTACTGTCTGAGCGTTCGCCGAAGAAGAAGAAGAAGAAGAAGAAGAAGAAGAAGAAGAAGAAGAAGAAGAAGAAGAAGAAGAAAAAAGAAAGAAGAAGAAGAAGAAGAAGAAGAAGAAGAAGAAGAAGAAGAAGAAGAAGAAAATTAATACGAAGAAGAAGAAAATTAATACGAAGAAGAATTGCGAAAAAGAATTGCGAAGAAGAAGAACCAGAAAAAGAAAAACAACAACAAGAAGAACAAGAAGAACTAGAACAAGAGGAACAAGAACATCAACAACAAGAAGAAGAACAACAAGAACAACAACAAGAAGAAGAACAAGAACGACAAGAACAAGACGAACAAGAAGAAGAAGAAGAAGAAGAAGAAGAAGAAGAAGAAGAAGAAGAAGAAGAAGAACAAGAACAAGAACAAGAAGAACAAAGAAGAACAAGAAGAACAAGAACAAGAAGAAAAAAACAAAGAGAGCACACAAAACTTTTCAAACAGGCACAATGAACTTTTAAAACAATAAGAGGGAAAATGTAAAGCTGCACTCTTCTTATCTTCATCTCTTACAGATAAAACTTGTTGATGCACAAAGGGCATCACTCACTATCCTCTTATCGCAGAAAAACAAACACACACCAGGTAAGAAAGGCACGACAGTAGTGTCGTTAAATGATTTTCTTGTCCTTAACTGGATTAAAGGGACCGGATAACTTAATGCTCAGAGCACTTGCTTCCCCAAGCTAAGGTTATACAAACGGCATTGAGTGTGGTTACCAGCGGATGGGTGATTGATTGTTTGCGCGCCTTGGTTTCAGTACAGTCCTCCCATTTCACTGAGCTGTATATGGGTACCTGCCCTCTTTAGGGTCAGGGAAGGTAAAGCAGCGAGAGAGAGGAGATGGGCGCCACCTTCAATATGCTGGCCCCTAGAGAAGCTGAGATCTCTGATCCCTCGTTCCTCAACGAACGCATAAGTTATTGGACACCTTTACCTCCTTATTTTAACTGGATCAAGACCTTTAAGTGCTACTACCTGGTTTCAACGTAACGAAAACTTATTATAAAACTGTTTAGCACATTTAGAACAAGCAGGCTTTAGACCAAAACGCAGCACAATGGAACAAATTTTCAATCTGAGAATTCTGATAGAGAAGCATCTCCAACACCAAAAAGACTTGTACCACAATTTCATAGACTTTAAAAAGGCCTTTGACAGGGTATGGCATGACGGCCTCTGGCAAGTACTCAGGCACTTCAACATTGACAGCTGCCTAATTGAAGTCATCAAGGCTCTGTACGAGAACGCAAAAAGTGCAGTTTTTATGAACAATCACGTGGGCGAGTTCTTCAAGACCACGGTTGGGGTTCGCCAGGGCTGCCTTCTCTCACCTGTACTCTTCAACCTCTTCCTCGAAAACATTATGACAGAGACGCTGCAAAACCACCACACTTCCATCTCCATTGGTGGAAGACCCCTTTGCAACCTCAGATTTGCAGATGACATTGACCTCATGGGCAGCAGCAAACAAGAACTGCAAATCCTCACAGACAATTTAACAGATCGAGCAAGCGCATACGGCATGGAGGTCAGTACAGAGAAATCAAAGATCATGGTCAACAGCACGAGTAATGACATCACGGAAATAAAGATGAATGGAGAAACACTAGAAGAGGTGAGCCAATTCAAATACTTAGGCTCCATCCTAACAAAAGATGACACATCAAACAATGAAGTGAAAGCTCGAATTGCAACAGCAACATCTGCTCTAGTCAGACTCGAGAAGATCATCAGAAGCAACAACATCAGCTTCTGCACCAAATACCACCTTTACAAATCCCTCGTGATATCTATCCTCCTATATGGCTGTGAATCATGGACTCTGACAGCAGAGTTAGAGAGGAGAATCCAAGCATTCGAGAACAAGTGCCACAGAAGACTCCTCAAAATATCATACAAAGAACACAAGACCAATAACTATGTGAAAGAAGAAATCAAAAAGTGTGTGGGCCCCCAAGAGCCTTTGCTCTCCACCATAAAGAGGAGAAAGCTGATGTGGTTTGGTCACACCACAAGACACAACACCCTAGCAAAAACCATCCTGCAAGGAACAGTCGAGGGCAAGAGAAGAAGAGGCCACCAAAAGAAATCATGGGTTGACAACATCAAAGACTGGACCGCCCAACCCCTACAATACCTTCTACTAGCCACACAGGATCGTGAAGCATGGAAAAAGATCTCTGTTGCGTCTTCTCTCATGTCCCCCCTACGTCCTTTGGGACATGGGACTGAGTGAGTGAGTGAGTGAGCACATTTTTTCATATCAACACATGCAAAAACACACCCACAATTATAGAAGTAAACAGTCGAGACTGTAAACGTTAAAGGCATTCTTCCTTAACTTTCTCTGGAAAAATTGTGTTGTTTTACCCGATTCGTACGCTCACAAACAAAGATAATGGAACTGTCAAATTAATTAATAATTAATTAATTATATTATTTATCTATTTATTTGTTATTTATTTATTTATTTATTTATTTATAAACCTATTTATTTATTTATTTACTTACTTATTTATTTATTTATTTATCTACCTATTTAGTTATCCATTTGTTATTTATTTTATTTCGAGGATAATGGAATAAGCATTAATGTGCTTTTTTTTACATCCAGTCCCAGGGTGTATACAGTTGTGTAAATTCTGTCATCCGTTCCCACAGGCACACAATGGTATACTCTTCCGTAACAAACGAAATGGCTATTACCGTGTGCGCAAGATATTCTGCGTGCGTTCGCACACGGGACCTTGGTTTATAGTCTCACCCGAAGTCCAGTATTGTTTGTCTTGCAAATTAATTTGTAGTCTGTGCATTTGCAGCCCAACCGATGAAGGAAAGAAGAATGCAGATCTAAAAAGATCTTTTTCTGTCAAAGGAAAGAAGATGGTCATTGTCCACAAGAAATTTCCACACCCTAAGGGGAGAAGAGAGTTTATCTCCGGTTTGATTTGGTCCATTTCACGATGACAACCCTTAACGACACACTAACCGACACTTTACAAACATAAACCGCTCTCTATAAAGAGATGGCCTGTACTTTAAACATCTCTGACATTTCACTAACGGCTTGGAGAGAGACGGAGACAGAGAGCAGACGAGAGAGAAGACTGATCGCTGGTTGAACGTCATCATCATCAGCAGCAGCACTGTCAACATCATCATCACCAACACTGTCAACAACATCATCATCGCCACTGTCACCATGAGGCTGCTGTTGTCGCTGCTGTGCTCTGTCCTCTGTCTCTTCTTCATCGCCTCTCCCCAAGACGCCCTCCCCACCCCCCACAACCAGGTTGGTGCGGGGTTCTGTTGGGTTGTGTGTGTGTGTAGTGTGTGTAGGTAGTGTGGTGTAGTGTAGTGTAGTGTGGTGGGGTGTGTGTGGTGTGGTGTGGTGTGGTGTGGTGTGGTTTTGGGTGTGGTGTGGTGTGGTGTGGTGTGTGTGTGGGTGTGGTGGTAGGGTAGCGTAGGGTAGGGTAGGGTCGTGTCGTGTCGTTGTCGTGTCGTTGTCGTGTCGTGTCGTGTCGTGTCGTGTTCGTGTCGTGTAGTGTGGTGTCGTGTCGGTGTCGTGTCGTGTCGTGTCGTGTAGTGTAGTATTACACTGCATTGTCACGTAATGTATGCATTGCACTGTGTTGTAACATATTTTATCATACTGTACTGCGTTGAATTCTTTTAGAATTAATTGTGTTTGGTTGTTGTGATTGTTGCTTTATTTAATTTTATCTCGTAGATCTTGGTGAGTCTACACTAAAAATGATGTAATATATATATATAATATAATAAATATATATATTTATATATACATATATATATATTTGTGTGTCTGTCTGTCTGTCTGTGTCTGTGTGTGTATGTGTGTGTTGTGTGAGTGTTTGTGTGTGCGTGCGCGCGCGTGTGTGTGTGTGCGTGCGTGCTGTGTGCGTGTGTGTGTGTGAATCTTGAATCTTGTGTGTACATCCATGCCTTATCTTTTTGAACAAAGACCTTAGGCAACCTAGTTTTGCCAGTGTCACATAATAATCATCTCGCCACTTTTAAACTGCACAAGATGTACCTTCCATAGGGCCTTAAAGACGCAACAGAGATATATAAAAGCCAAAAAGCTCTCTACGGCACACCCAGATGTGTCTGGCTTTTCGAACTGCAACAGTCGAGGAATTAACTCCGTGAAATGATCACAGGTTTCTCACAGTGACAAAAAAGTACAAGGAATATGATTTCTCATAGAATAAAATCACAAACGTGTTTACCCCTCTCTATTATATTCTTTTACATAAAGAAATGCAGCTGCCATTGTTTATTGATAAAATAAAATTTGAACCGAAGGAGCAAAGATACAGCCGACGTTACATCAGTACCAAACAGAGCTAGGCTAGGTCCAGCCTCTCTTCCCATCGTTTAGATAGTAGTGGACACCTGTCAGTCTCGGAAGACTATGGAGTTGCGCTTTAGTCTTTAGAGCGCAAAGCCTGAGTAAGCAAGTATGGAGGGCAAACTGTTACCCATGCAGCAGATACCCCCCCCCCCCCCCCCCTCCTCTCTCTCTCTCTCCACGCCACTGGATTGATCCATTGGAAAGGCAATGACCGATACGAATGGTCCAGTACCGTCGCAGGAGTCACCAGAACGTTGCCATATACAGCCCCAGCCACCCTGGGACTCCAACTCCCCGATTTTTCTTCAGGGATGGTGTCTAAACACGACACCTGTGTGCATGCTGGTTTTTATTAAAAAAAATTTGTCATCCGCTCCTACCGGCACACGATGGCCTGCTCTTCCGAAAGGCGAAACGGGTTTTAACGTGTGCGCAAGATGTTCTGCGTGCGTTCACACCCCTGGGCCTCGGCTTATAGTCTCATCCGAATGACTTATTTAGATAAGCCACCCTTAATCGGATCCGATCCCTAGAATTGGTTGATGTGAATTTAACAGGGTTTTTTTAAGACATGCGTTGGATGCACATTTCACAGGGAGGTTTAACCCGATTCAACTGGTTCTATCTTTTCGGTTGTAACACTTGCGTGGGATAAGTTGTGTTGTTAGGGTTGTGATGTTATCGGATTAATGTTTGTACGTATTATGTTGTTAGAACATAGGTTTTTAGATTATGTTCTAAGATGATGTTGTATCGATTTTTTTTCTGCGAATTATATTTTATATTATGTTGTAGATTATGCTTTATGATTATGTCTAACGATTATATTGTACGAATAATGTTTACATTATGTTGTAGACTATGTTCTAGATTATGTCCCTGTATGTGTGTGTGTGTCCCTGTGTGTGTGTGTGTGGGGGGGGGGGGGGGGGGGCTGGGGGTGGGTGTATTTGACTCTGTGTGTGTTTGTGCGTCCCTCTGTGTGTGCGTGTGTGTGTGTGTGTGTGTGTGTGTGTGTGTGTGTGTGTGTGTGTCCTTGTGTGTGTATGTGTGCGTATGTGTGTGTGTGTGTCACTGTGTGTGTGTCCCTATGTGTGTGTGTCCCTGTGTGTGTGTGTGTGTGTGTGTGTGTGTGTGTGTGTGTCCTTGTGTGTGTATGCGTGCGTATGTGTGTGTGTCACTCTGTGTGTGTCCCTATGTGTGTGTGTCCCTGTGTGTGTGTGTGTGTGTGTGTGTGTGTGTGTGTGTGTGTGTGTGTGTGTTATGTTTGTACCTGTGCGTGGGTGCCTCTATTTTATTCATTCATTTATTTATGTATTTATTCATTTATTTATTAATTCAATCAATATATTTATCTAGTTTTATACTTCAATTGGGTATGTGTGTTTGTGCGTGTGTGTATGTGTGTATGTATGTCTGTGTGCGTGTGTGTCTGGTGTGTGTGTGTGTGTGTGTGTGTGTGTGTGTGTGTGTGTTACAGCTGTGTGGGCGTCACAATGAGGTCTGTAACCACACCTTGCCTAATGGTGAAGCCTGCTGCGACCGTTTCCACTGGTGCTCCGGGGTTCTTGAGAACGGAACCACAGTCACAGATGTTTCGTTATCCTGAAGTGAACAGCAAGAACCACTAGGCCACTCCAAACTGTTGATTTTTTTGTTTTAGTTTATGTTTTGGGTTGTTGTTGTTGTTGTTTTTGGGGGGGTCTTTTTGTATTCATTCTTTTACATTGTTGTTGGGTTTTTTTTCAGGGGTTTTATCATTCGTTTTTCCTTTGTTGAATGTTTTTTGTACTTGTGTTAAGAAGCAAAAAAAAAAGAGAGATTTGAGGCTTTTTTTTTCTATTTTAGAGGGTGGTGGTGGTGGTGAAGTGGATATTCATGTTAATAGATGTAGTGTTGAGATTTGATTTTGTTTGCTATGTGCTCTGGCCTTTATGTTATGTTCGGAGTTTTTTTTTTGGTTTGTTTACTTGTTGTTGTTTATTAGTGTGTCGTTTTCTTTTTATTGGAGTTAAAATTTAAAAGGGGCCTAGAAATAAATGCTTTTGAAAAAGAAGTGATGTTGTTGTTTGTGTGTTGGGAGTTTTGTTGTTATTATTATGACGGTGATGATAGTGCTTAAAATGAATCAGCGATATAAAATAATACGCCTTAAAGATTAACACACTAAACTTTAAAATAACTCAGGAACTTAGAAAAAAAAAATCAAAAACGGATTGATGAGAAGCAGAAACAGATATCAGTAGATGAAGAACAGACAAAAACTCTAAACGAGAGAGAGACAGACAGACAGATAGACAGACAGACAGACAAGACGAGACTCAGACGACAGACAAATAGAGACAGACCAAAGCAGAGAAAGAGAGAAGAGAGGAGAAGAGAGAGGAGAGAGAGAGAAGAGAGGAGAAGAAGACAGACAGACAGAAGACAGACAGACAGACAGACAGACAGACAGATAGACAGACAGACATAGACAGACAGACAGAAGACAGAGACTGAGACTCAGACAGACAGACAAATAAAGACAGACACAAAGGCAGAGACAGACAGACAGACAGACAACAGACAGACAGACAGACAGACAGACAGAATGAATGAATGAATAAATGAATGAATGAATGAATGAATGAATGAATGAATGAATGAATGAATGAATGAATGAATGAATGAATCTTTATTTTTCAAGGGTTACAGAGTAAGTACTACATACTCTTTTTTTCATCCGGCCCTTGCTCTGATCAGGGAATAAACCTAAGAAAAAAAATAGTTAAGAGAGAGAGAGAGATAGAGAGAGAGACTAATATAAGATATATATATATATATATATATATATATATATATATATATATATATATGTATATTATATATATATTTATGTATATGTATGTATATATATATATTATATATTATATATTATAATTATTATTATATATATATAATTAACTATTCACACACCATGCACACACTATATACACACATATAACCAACACACAACAACACACACACACACACACACACACACACACACACACACACACACACACAATTATACACATACTAAACAAACACTATGCACACTCTATATACACACACCTATCTACCCCCCCTCCCCAACCCCCAATCCCACCCCCACAGACTTTACCCCCCCCCCACACACACACACACACACAAATTACCACTTTACAACCATCAGCGTGGATACTTATACTCCATTTTACAAAATCAGAAGAAAAAAAACAAGAAAAAAAACTGTTTCCTTGCAGTTGCCCTTCATGGTGCTGATTAAAGCGTTTTGACTTGACTTGACTTCACTTGATTCTCCTATAACCAAATCCCACAGCAACAACAAAAAAGTGTCTACTGCAACGTTGCAATCTCTCTGGCAGTCACAGCAGCCAGCCAGTCAGCCAGCCAGCCAGCTAACCAAACAGCCAGCCAACATATCCAAAGGCGTAGACACAGAGAGAGAGAAAAAGGAGCGTGGTGGAAATGTCGGCCATTTTTGGGCCATGAAGTTTGTTCTTCAAACCCGTCCCAGCTGACAGCAAACCAAAGCCACTCGCGCCAGCTTTGTCCTCGCGCATGCGCCGTAGGCCCGCCGGATATGGGAGACATATTGCATCCGTCAGGGTGGTCCCTTAAAGCCCCGTTTTCTGCCTTGGTTAGGGACTAGCAGAGGGTGGTACCTTCATTTTTGTAAGCTGGCTGGTGTTGGAATTAAAGGCTTGTGCCACACACTGCTTATTCTCTGAAAGAACGGTTGGTTTTTTTGTTGGCTTGGTGTGATCAATTTTAACCGCTGAAACAGTCCCTATTTCAAGGGAAATATTGTTAAGACCCATGCCAGAATCTGGTTGTTAGAATTTGCGGTATTATTCAGTGGTAAATGGTAATTAACAAACCTAGTCCATCTTTTAAGCAGTTTTGTTAAGACGCATGCCACACACTGGTTGTGTGAAATTGCGGTTTAATTAAGTGGTAAATCATGTCTATGAATCTAGTCCAGTTTTTAAGCAGTATTGGTAAGACTCATGCCACAATCTGGTTGTGTGAAATTACGGTTTAATGCAGGAGGGAATCGGTAATTTACGAACCTAGTCCTTTTTAGGCAGTTTTGTTAAGAGGTCCATGCCACAGTCTGGTTGTGTGAAATTACGGTTTAATTCAGGGGTAAACGAGTTATGAATCTTGTCCATTTTTTAAGCAGTGTTGTTAATACCTAGTACCAGTCTGGCTGTTTCAAATTACGGTTTAATTCAGTTGTAAACGGTAATCTATGAACCTAGTCCCTTTTAAGCAGTCCAACATGGGCCCAAAATTTGTCCCCCGTCCATTAGAGGGCATGAGTGGTGGTTTGATGCTAGTCTTTCGAATGAGACGATAAAACGAGATTCCGTGAGTAACACATCATTATTTAGCGCAAGTAAAAGAGCCCAAGACAACAGAAGAGTTGTCCTTGGCATAATTCTATAGAAAAAAGCCACTCTGATAGGGAAACAAATTAATACAGTTGCAGACAGGAAAAAGAAAAAAAAATGGGAGGCGCTGCACTTGTGGTGACACGCTCTCCACGAGGAGAGCAGCCTGAATTTCACCAAAACAAATCTGTTGTGACATCAGCCCTATAAACTTTTTTTTTTTAATAAAAAAAACTTCGGCCAGTTTGTAAAGGCTACACTCACATTTAGAGTCCTAGTCATGTAGTACCTTCTACAGATTTCTAATTTTTGTTCTGACAAGCACCTGGCTTCCCCACGAAAGAAGAACAGAATCTAAATTGAAATTAACATACTTTTGTTAAAGACAAAAACGATAAAGTATCAGACTCAGAGAGAGAGAGAGAGAGAGAGAGAGAGAGAGAGAGAGAGAGAGAGAGAGAGAGAGAGAGGAGAGAGAGAGAGAGAGGAGAGAATTTTTTTCAGAGAGAGAATAAAACATTCTTTCAGAGAGAGAGATAGACGCACACAAACAGTCGGTCAATCAGTCAGACAGACTAACAAACAAACAGATAGACACAGACAGACAGACATTCAGACAGACAGACAGACAGACAGACAGACAGACAAAGAATCACTGTTTTTCAACTCGGCCAGAAGGCTTTGGGTTGGACCATTCAGGTTCACATGTTATTCCATTCATCTCTCTCTCTTCTCTCCTCTCTCTCTCTCTCTCTCTCTCTCTCTCTCTCTCTCTCTCCTCTCTCTCTCTCTCTCTCCTCTCTCTCTCCTCTCTCCTCTCTCTCTCTCTCGCCTCACACACATACACACGCCACTCTCTCTCTCACTCTTTCTGCCTCCACACCCACACACACACACTGACCACTCTCTCTCTCTCTCTCTCTCTCTCTCTCTCTCTCCTCTCTCTCTCTCCTCTCTCCTCCTCTCTCTCTCTCTCTCTCCTCCTCTCTCTCTCTCTCTCTCTCTCTCTCTCGGGATGTTGGGAGAGGGGGAGGGAGGGACAGGATATACAATGGAGGGTATCGGTTGGGCGTCCAAGAACAATATTGTGCTTTTTTCTTGTTGACTGGAAGTGAGGTGTTTGTTCGTGTGTGTGTATGGTGTGTGTGTATGTATGTGTGTGTGTCTTTGTCTGTGTGTCTGTGTCTGTGTGTCTGTGTCTGTGACTGTTAGAGTGTGTGTGTATGTATGTGTGTTGGGGGGGTAGGGGTAGTGTGTGTGTCTGTGTGTGTATGTGTGTGGGTGTACGCGTGCGCGTGCATGTGTGTGTAGGTATATATATATATGCATGTGTGCATGTATGCATGTGTTGTGCGTGTATGTATGTGTATGTGCAAGCACAATCAAGTGTATGTGTTCCCGATGTTTCTGTACGCACATAAGCATACACATTGTGTGTGCGGGTATCTGCACACACCTGTGTTTGTGTAAAATGTTGATCTTGAGATTGTATGGGTGCTCAAAAGCAAAGAAAAATGACAGAAAAGCACAACAGCACAACTCAGAAGTGTCTTAATAATTAAAACGCGAACATCCGCCTTGGGACAGTGGTTAGCGCTTTGAATTTTGGACTGGAAGATCGCGGGTTCGATTCCCAAAAGACTCAGAGGGATTTTTCGGACTCCGGCCGGGTCCTACCCACAGTGAGTGTGCTGTGGGCTCAGTGGGAGACTGGGACCACACAGTCGAGCTTCA
>CM060332.1:51771096-51773596 GCA_030674155.1 Stramonita haemastoma | reverse complement strand
AATTGCATGCATGAGAAAAAAACAGATTTATTCTTTCTTTTGTAGCCGAGTGGTAAAATCATTTTGACTTCTTCTTCTTGTTTTTAGTCTTCTTGGTTTTTCTTCTTCGCAATTCTTCTTCTTTGCATTCTTTACATTCTTCTTCTTTTCGAAATTCTACTTTTAGTTCTTTGCAATCCTTCCTCTTCTTTGCAATTCTCCTTCTTCTCATTTCTTTGCATTCTTAATGATATTCTCTACAATTCTTTCCAATTCATGTTTTTCTTGTTGTTGTTGTTGTTGTTGTTGTTGTTGTTGTTGTTTGTTGTTGTTGTTGTTCTTCTTCTTCTTCTTCTTCTTCTTCTTCTTCTTCTTCTTCTTCTTCTTCTTCTTCTTCTTCTCTTCTTCTTCTTCTTCTTTGCATTCTTCTTCTTCTTCTTCTTCTTCTTCTTCTTCTTCTTCTTCTTCTTCTTCTTCTTCTTCTTCTTCTTCTTCTTCTTCTTCTTCTTCTTCTTCTACTTTTTCTTATTGTACTTCTTCTTCTTCTTCTTTGCATTCTTCTTCTTTGCATTTTTTCTTTGCATTCTTCTTCTTCATCTTCTTTGCATTCTTCTTTCTCTTCTTCTTTCTTCTTCTTCTTCTTCTTCTTCTTCTTCTTCTTCTTCTTCTTCTTCTTCTTCTTCTTCTTCTTCTTTGCATTCTCTTTGCATTCTTCTTTGCATTCTTCTTTGCATTCTTCTTTGTATTCTTCTTCTTTGCATTCTTCTTCTTTGCATTCTTCTTCTTTGCATTCTTCTTCTTTGCATTCTTCTTCTTCTTTGCATTCTTCTTCTTCTTTGCATTCTTCTTCTTCTTCTTCTTCTTCTTCTTCTTCTTCTTCTTCTTCTTCTTCTTCTTCTTCTTTCTTCTTCTTCTTCTTCTTTGCATTCGTCTTCTTCTTCTTCTTCTTCTTCTTCTTCTTCTTCTTCTTCTTCTTCTTCTTCTTCTTCTTCTTCTCTTCTTCTTCTTCTTCGCATTCTTCTTCTTCTTCTTCTTCTTCTTCTTCTTCTTCTTCGCATTCTTCTTCTTCTTCTTCTTCTTCTTCTTCTTCTTCTTCTTCTTCTTCTTCTTCTTCTTCTTCTTCTTCTTTGCATTCTTTGCATTCTTCTTCTTCTTTGCATTCTTCTTCTTCTTCTTCTTCTTCTCTTCTTCTTCTTCTTCTTTGCATTCTTCTTCTTCTTTGCATTCTTCTTCTTCTTTGCATTCTTCTTCTTCTTTGCATTCTTCTTCTTCTTTGCATTTTTCTTCTTTTTTGCATTCTTCTTTGCATTTTCCTTCTTCTTTACATTCTTCTTTGCATTCTTCTTCTTCTTTGCATTCTTCTTCTTCTTTGCATTCTTCTTCTTCTTTGCATTCTTCTTCTTCTTTGCATTCTTCTTCTTTGCACTCTTCTTCTTCTTCTTTGTATTCTTCTTCATTGCACTCTTCTTCTTTGCACTCTTCTTCTTCTTTTCATTCTTCTTCTTTGCATTCTTCTTCTTCTTTGCACTCTTCTTCTTCTTCTTTTCATTCTTCTTCTTTGCACTCTTCTTCTTCTTCTTTTCATTCTTCTTCTTTGCATTCTTCTTCTTCTTTGCACTCTTCTTCTTCTTCTTTTCATTCTTCTTCTTTGCATTCTTCTTCTTTGCATTCTTCTTCTTTGCATTCTTTTTCTTTGCATTCCTCTTTGCATTTTTCTTCTGAATTCTTGCCTTTTCTCTCGTTTCAAATTCAGCGCCCTCCATGAAAAGTCACCCTGCTCTTACTTTTGGTTTATTTCTTCATTTTTTCGTTTTGAACTTTTGCTTGCCCCCCTCCCCCCCCCCCCCTTCCTCTCTATTGTTCCCCTTTCGTTTTTTCTGTAAACCCCCCCCCCCCCTCCTCCCTATCTTTTGCTGTGAGACCATGTGGCAGGAGCTGGAAAGTCATAAACTTCACAGCTTTGCTTCCAAACTCGATCTCTCTTTTCTGTCTGTCTGTCTTTCTCTCTGTCTGTCATTCTGTCTGTCTGTCTGTCTTTGTCTCTGTCTGTCTCTGTCGCCGTCTCTGTCTCCCTGTTTCTCGGTCTTTGTCTATCTGTCTGTCTGTCTGCATGTCTCTGTCTCTCTCTATCTGTGTCTCTGTCTGTCTGTCTCTTTTTCTGTCTCTGTCTCTGTCTCTGTCTCTCTGTTTCTCAGTCTCTATCTATTTATCTGTCTGTCTGCCTGTCTCTTTCTCTGTGTGTGTCTGTGTGTGTGTCTCTCTCTCTGCCACTTTTTGTCTATCTGTCTTTCTCTATCTCTGTCTCAGTCTCTGTCTCTGCTGTCTCGCTCTGACTCTGTTTCTCTCTTTGTGTGTGCGTGTCCGTCTGTCGTCTCTTTCTCTATCTCTTCTGCCTGTTTCTCTGTGTCTGTCTTTGTCTGTCTGTCTCTTTGCCTGCCCCCCCCCCCCCCTCTCTCTCTCTCTCTCTCTCTCCTCTCTCTCTCTCTCTCTCTCTCTCTCTCTCTCCCCCCCCCTCCATCCT
>CM060332.1:51748596-51766096 GCA_030674155.1 Stramonita haemastoma | reverse complement strand
GGGTGCCCCCGCGGTCACCAGACTAAGGGACAGATAGATAGATAGAAAAGTGCCCCACATCCTATGTGGTCGTAGGGGAGCGAGGCGTCAGAGACCTCAGTTTCTCTTCCTTCTACCTTCCTTCACTTGTTCCGTATTCCCACGGACCGTGGGGGCACCACTGAAAGTTTGCAATCAGCTTCCTCCACTCCCCACGGTCCTCCGCCCTCCGTAGCAGATCGCTCCACCCAAGGCCTGTCCACCCTCTGATGTTGTCTTCCCATCGTTTTCTCTGTCTGCCTTTTCATCTCCCTCCTTGTACTGTTCCCTGTGGGACAGTCTTGGCCAGTCCAGATGATCGTGTGACATGCCCGTACCACTTAAGCTTGCGTTTTTTTCACTGTTTTTTCTCTAGGGGTCAGCATATTGAGGGCAGCGCCCATCTCTTCTCCCTCGCTGATTCCTTTGCCTTCCCTGTTTTATCTGTGCATGAACAGCAATAAACTGCCATCATCATCAGCAATGAAATAATGCCAACAATATTAACAACATAACCTACTACAGCAGTATCATTATAGATGATGCAATGCTGCTGCTGTGGAAGTGCATAATATGCTTTGAGACTTCTTGACAGGGTTGTTCTTTACGCTTAGTATCATGGCTGATGCACTGAAACACCATAGAGGATCAGTCAGCATTGGGGCAGAACGATCACGATTCTCCTCCTCGCAGATGACATTGACGGACTAGCAGGATCAGAACAAGAGCTTGGCAGCCTGATAGACCACCTGAACAAGGCCTCTAAAGCATGCGGCATGAAAATCAGTGCAGAGAAGACCAAATTGATGACCAATAACACCAAGGGCATCAGTACTGATATAAGGGTCAATGACCAGAAGCTAGAAAAAGTTCAAAGCTTCAAGTACTTGGGAGCCGTTGCATCAGACAAGGGGTCCAAGCCAGAGGTGATATGCAGGATTGCACAGACAAGATTCAAGATTCAAGATTTAATTCGCCTTTGACCCCTCTTGGGGCATGGAGGATTTCAAACAAACAAAATCAACTGTAACATATATAATTTGCATTAATAGAATACGTTCATACACATAATTTTTCACAGAAATAAAAATATAGTCAACCTTTTCATTAATATCATGCAACTTTACTCTTAAGTATGAATTTGCTAAGTTTTAATAACATATTTTTATCAGAAGAGAACAGATTACAAAATGTGAACATGGATCTTGGATACAAATATTCATGAGGTAGGACAAGAACAGCACTGTCAAAACTTAACACAATATTGAAAGATAAAAAAAATATTTCACTCAACTCCAAGATCAGACTAATTCGCTCCCTTGTCATATCCATATTCCTGTATGCCTGTGAATCATGGACCCTGACGCAGATTTGGAGAGAAGAGTACAGGCGGTAGAGATGAGATGCTTCCGTAGACTCCTTGGCATCTCTTACAGAGACCACATAAACAACGAAGAAATGCACAACAGAATCCAGCAAACCATTGGTCCCTACAAAAACCTTCTATCAATCGTAAAGAAGCATAAACTTAAATGGCACGGGCATGTCACAAGATCAAATGGACTTGCAAAAACAACACTGCAAGGCACTGTCCAAGGAGAAAGAAAAAGATGCAGACCAAGGAAGAGATGGGAGGACAACATCAGCGAATGGACAGGCCTAGACCTCAACCAAGTTTTCAGAAAGGCAGAACAGTGACAGGAATGGAGGAAACTGGTTGTCAAGTCTTCAGGGGTGCCCCCACAGTCACCATACTAAGGGATAGATAGATAGATAGATGGATAGATAGATAGATAGATAGATAGATAGATAGATAGATAGATACATAGATACATAGATACATAGATACATAGATACATAGATACATAGATAGTTTGATAGATAGATAGTTTGATAGATAGATAGATAGATAGATAGATAGATACATAGATACATAGATACATAGATACATAGATACATAGATACATAGATACATAGATACATAGATACATAGATTGATCATAATATATTCTGGCGTCAAACAGGCCCAAGCGTTACAGACACCTGCAGTGTTATTCAGGTAATTTGACCAACGCTCAAATTCCATCCCTAAAGTTGATGAAGCTCGACTGTGTGGTCCCAGTCTTCCCACTGAGCCCACACCACACTCAAACGCCGGGTAGGAGCCGGCCGGAGTCCGAAAAATCCCTATGACTCTTATGGGATTCGAACCTGCGGCCTTCCAGTCCGAAATCCAAGGCACTAACCACTGCGCCATGGCAGTTGGTAAAAGTACAAAATTGATATCGCCATCAGCAGGGCCATGGTCCGTGATGCACGAGGAAAGTTCGTTCTGTCCACTCACAGAGGGCGCTGAACTTTTATAAATATACCTGCGCACTTCACTGTTCAGAAGATTCCAGTTTGCTGCTGAACTGGACAAGATGCATTGACTGTTGCTGCTCCTTGTAGGCTTGTTGTGAGGCCACAGGTAAGTGATTCCATTCTGTTTATGAACTCGGACTAGTTATTCATTATTATTTTACACATTTGAAATTTAAATAAAAATGTAAAAGGAAATGAATTATGAAAATTGTTTTTTTTTTAAATACGGGTATAAAAAAACGAAGCAGTCGGGCAAACTTTCCGTGTAGTGAACCAGATTCCTACAATCAGAACCCTGCTACACTATACTGAACTATTTGCCAGACTCATGTGGAAAGCACAAAACTATTCCGCATCTTGACACAAACATGTACAAAAACTTCATTCCGCATCTTGCCCCCACTACCCAACTTTTAAACACGTTTATGCCGACTCTCGCCTTCCCCACCCCCTCTTTTAGCTATACAAACAAAATAAATCCGGACTGTTCCTTTTAACTGTATATTTTGGCTGCTGCTAATGATGTTTTGGGTCCTCCTCTTCCATTTTTTTAACATGTCTTGAATATAGATTGGCTACAATAAATTAAACTGTCAGTAGAGGGTAATGGGCTGGTTGCATTGGAAACCTTTCTGTGTCACTACAAATTTTTGAATGAAAAACCGTTGTAAAATGAGGAATGTGGGGTGGTTAATGAGTTGTTTGCATCTGCTAAAAAGTTACCCCCTCCCCCCCTCCCCTTTTGCAGTTGTAGTGCTAGTGTTACGTAGTCATGTTGTCTGTCTTTGGCAATTTGACGACCTGGGTTCGATTTCGGTGGAGAAGATTTTTCTCCTGGAGTTAATATCAGTGCTGACTCCCCTTTCCCCCAAAGTCCTTCCGAGGAGACTTTAAACCGAGGCCCCGTTTGCAAACACACGCAGAACATCTTGAGCACACGTTAAATCCTGTTCTGTTTATCGTAAGAGTAGGCCGTCGTGTGCCGGTGGGAACAGATATTTACAAAACTGCATATACACGAGGACTGGATGTAAAAAAAAAGCACAAGAGTGCTTATTCCATTATCCTCGATGTAAAAGAATGAATCATGTCAGATATCCGTTTTTCTCGCTATCTTTGTCTCGCTGTCACTCTGTCTGTCTGTCTGTCTGTCTGTCTGTCTGTCTGTCTGTCTGTCTGTCTGTCTGTCTGTCTGTCTGTCTGTCTGTCTCTCTCTCTTTCTCTCTCTCTCTCTCTCTCTCTCTCTCTCTCTCTCTCTCTCTCTGTCTGTCTCTGTCTCTGTCTCTCTCTCTCTCTCTCTCTCTCTCTCTCTCTCTCCTCTCTCTCTCTCTCTCTCTTCTCTCTCTCTCTCTCTTTTCTCTTTCTCTGTCTGTCTGTCGGTCTGTCTCTGTCTGTCTCTGTCTGTGTCTGTCTGTGTCTGTGTCTGTCTGTGTCTGTCTGTGTCTGTGTTTGTCTGTGTCTGTCTCTGTCTGTGTCTGTCTCTGTCTGTCTGTCTCTGTCTGTCTCTGTCTGTCTCTGTCTGTGTCTGTCTGTGTCTGTCTGTCTGTCTGTCTGTCTGTCTGTCTGTCTGTCTGTCTGTCTGTCTGTCTGTCTGTCTTCTCTCTCTCTCCTCTCTCTCTCTCTCTCTCTCTCTCTCTCTCTCTCTCTCTCTCTCTCTCCTCTCTCTCTCTCTCTCTCTCTCTCTCTCCGCCCCCCCCCTCTGTCTCCCCCCCCTCTCTCTCTCTCTCTCTCTCTCTCTCTCTCTCTCTCTCTCTCTCTCTCTCTCTCTGAGGCCTGTACATTCGCCTATAGAAATCCACAAATATAATGTACACAAATATTTTCCCTGTTATTTGACAATGTCATCTTTAACACACACGTTAAATTTTGTCTATTTGTTTGCCAGATACTTCCCATCAGTTTTGTACAGCGTGAACCATGACGATATCTTAACCATGTTAGACCCTTGTTATCAAAGGATTAAGAATGGGGGATTAAGTAAATCTTCTTTGGATCTGGGATATTAGCTCGGGATGTGTGATAGGGTGTGCTCATAGCTTTTGGTGGTATGTTGTGCTTCATAGCTTTCGGGGGGGGGGGGGGAGGATATTGTGCCATAGAGTTTTTTGGAGGTATACTGATAGCTTTTATAGATATGTTGTGCTCCATAGTTTTCGGAGATATGTTTTCAGTTTTGTACTAAGTAGTTTTCGGAGATATGTTGTTTTTCATAGATATGTTGTGCTTGATAGTTTGGGAGTATATGTTGTATTCCATTTGTTATGGAGATGTTTCATGATTTTCGGAGATAACGAGTTTTGGGGGATACATTGGGCTCCATAGTTTTCGGGGTTTTGTTTTCGGAGATGTGTTGTGCTGCATTGTTTTCGGAGATGTGTTGTGCTGCATGGTTTTCGGAGATGTGTTGTGCTGCATGGTTTTCGGAGATGTGTTGTGCTGCATGGTTTTCGGAGATGTGTTGTGCTTCATGGTTTTCGGAGATGTGTTGTGCTGCATGGTTTTCGGAGATGTGTTGTGCTGCATGGTTTTCGGAGATGTGTTGTGCTGCATGGTTTTCGGAGATGTGTTGTGCTTCATGGTTTTCGGAGATGTGCTTCATGGTTTTCGGAGATGTGTTGTTTCATGGTTTTTGGAGAGGGTGTGTGTCTGTTCTGCATGGCTGCCTTGTCTGTTGTCTTCAAATGATCACTGGACACCAAGCTTCTGGTTGCATCAATGCTCCTCACGAAAAGTTTAAAATAAAATGTATAAAACTTTAAAATGAAAAAAACAAAATTAACCAAAAAAAAGCAAACGACCTCACTTCCTCCCCCCCAAAAAATGTAGAGAATAGACTTGGTAATAAAATAAACCTATGTAGAAAAAAAACCCCAAAACTTAGATAAAACTAGATCACAAATCATTACAATAATTAGCTAAAAACAAAATAGAATAAATTAAAACCAAAAAGGGGGGAAGGAGGAGGTAAAGAGGAGAGCAATCCTGGTACCAGTGATCTTGGTGTCTCCATCTACAAAGGTTTGGATACAGTGGTCATGAGGGGCTGGACTGGTTATTCCATCAGTCATGCGGGCCTGGGACTGTTGTCACTCCATTCTTACATCATTACAGTGGTCATGTGGGGTTGGAACTCTTTGTCACTTCATTTTTACATTGTTTCAGTAGTCTCGAGAGCCTGTAACTTCTTTTTTTTTTTACATTATTTCAGTGGTCATTAAAGACTGATTGTTTGTCTTTTTATTCTTAGATCATTCACAATGGTCTTTAGGGGATATGACTGTCACTCCATTTGCACACAACAGTGGTCATTAGGGGCTGTAACTTTTTTCACCCCATTCTTACATAATTTCCTTGGGATAGATCCCTCCTCCTTATCCTTTGATACATGGGTCCTAAGCGGGTGGTTAAAGTCATGTGGATCATACGTGCCTGTGACCTGACAAGTGTGAGAGCTGCCATCAGGACCTGCTTTGCCAAGTGCCTGCGACCTGAGCCAAGTGATCACAACCATCAGGACCTGCGCTTTCTGAAATGAAGGTAAGTTGTAATGCCTTTCGGACGAGACTATAAACCGAGGCCCCGTGTGCGAACGCACGCAGAACATCTTGCACACACGTTAAAACCCCATTCCACCTTTCGGAAGAGCAGGCCATTGTGTGCTGGTAGGAGCGATGACAAAATTATGAAAATAAAAAAAACCGCATGCACACAGGTGTCGTGTTTAGACACCATCCCTGAGGAAAAATCGGGGAGTTGGAGTCACCAGAGTGGCTCAGGGCTGTATATTAAAAAACACATAATCTGTAGGCGCTGCACTTATGGCGACGCGCTCTCCCTGGGGAAAGCAGCTCGAATTTCACGCAGAGAAATATATGACATAAAGTGGTTTAAAATGAAATAAACAAAATAAACAAGGCATTTTATAATTTCATGTCCATGTGTCTGGGTGTTTTTTTTCCTGAAGGGATATTTTTTTCAGTTCAATATGTCTGTGTCTTTGTGAGTCACTTGTCTGTTTCTGTTCATCGTAGCTTTTTTCTGATCCTTAAACTTCAAGAAGTTTGTTATTTGACTTGCCAATTTTTCACTTTTACTCTGCTTCTACTCAGTTTTCTATTCTTACCTCTCCTCATACTCATAAACTTCCTAATGAGCTCTTTCCTGGTCTAGTATTTATTTCTATTTATTTTAATCACATAGTTTTGGCCCATTGTTTCTTCTTATTTTATTTCCCTATCATTCACGTTGTGATGTACAGCTGTTTTACCAGGTACCTTGTGAACCGGGAGAGTGCCACTCACAGTCAACTATCGCCAGGCACTGTTCCATGTTCATCCAGAGAAAAGAACCGGGCGCCAGTGGAGATCTTCCCAGGACCTGCACTTCATGTGGAACAGACCTCAGTGCTGTGCTGAAGAATCTGTCAACAGTTTGGTGCTACCACTGATGCTGCAACTGCCTGCATGAGTGTGTGTGTGTGTGGTGGGGGGGGGGGGAGCCAAGGCGTGCTTCTGACGAATACAGGTGAGAAAATTGCTACTCTCATACTCGACATTTTAAAAATATCATTTCTACAGTGTGAAAATGAGTAGGCCGCTCTGTTTAAATACAATCACAAGTTGTTGGTAGTAAAAAAAAAAATATGCTGAAGGTGGAGATAATTTTGGTGACTGATGTGTTAAAAGGAGAGATTTGTTTAAAAGTCATAAGGGCAACTTCTTTCAAAATGAATTAATGGAAAGGAATTGTGACAGTGTGTTTAAGATAATGCTCATAAATGTTCATCTTTAAGGGCAATGAAATCAAATGATTTATACCTCAGCTAAAAGTTTGTTTTTTTTTCATTATGAGAGAGCAGATCTAAATTTACTTTGCTTCAAAGTGTTGTGTTCAAAGGAATAATTATTTAGTTAACAATATTGAATGTTTCTTAATGTTGATTCCAGATATATGAGTTTTCCGTTGTTTAGTTGAAATCCATCTTTTAAATTTCTTTTAGATCAATCTTAATTTAAGAAAACTTTGCCCTCTTTCTCTTCATCTCTCTCTCTCTCTCTCTCTCTCTCTCTCTCTCCTCTCTCTCTCTCTCTCTCTCTCTCTCTCTCTCTCTCTCTCTCTCTCTCTCTCTCTCTCTCTCTCTCTCTCTCTCTCTCTCTCCTATTCGTTTTTCTTTATCTTCTCTTTCTCTCTTTTGTATTTGTTCTCTTGCTCCCCCTCCCGCCCCCACCCTCTCTGTCTCTGTCTCTCTGTGTCTCTCTCTATCTCTCTGTCTCTGTCTGTCTGTCTGTCTGTCTGTCTGTCTGTCTGTCTGTCTGTCTGTCTGTCTGTCTGTCTGTCTGTCTGTCTGTCTGTCTCTCTCTCTCTCTCTCTCTCTCTCTCTCTCTCTCTCTCTCTCTCTCTCTCTCTCTCTCTCTCTCTCTCTCTCTCTCTGCATCTTCCCCCCTCTTTCTTCCTCCTTTCTCTGTCTCTGTCTGTCTGTCTGTCTCTCTGTCTCTGTCTTAATCTGTCACTGTCTCTGTCTCTATGTCTCTCTATCTCTGTCTCTGCCTCTGTCTCTCTCTCTATCTCTCTCTCTATCTCTCTCCCTCCCTCCCTCCCTTGTAGTCTTTATATTCTCTCACTGCTTCTCTCTCACCCCCCCCCCCTCTCTCTTCCCCCTCTCCCCCCTCCCTCCCTCTGTGCCCCTTTCCCAACCCCCCCCCCCCCCGTCTTTCTTTGTCCCTCCCCTCTCTCCCCCTCTCTCCCTGTCTCCCTCTCCCCCCAGACCCCTGCCTCAATTTTCCTTGTTCAGTTAACTGCTTTCAGGGGCTTGGAGGCTGAAGACCAGTCTTGAACTACTGTGGAGGTTGGAGTCCAGTCCAGTCCAGTCCAGTCCAGTCCAGTCCAGTCCAGTCCAGTCCAGTCCAGCCCAGCCCAGTCCAGCCCAGCCCAGCCCAGCCCAGCCCAGCCCAGCCCAGCCCAGCCCAGCCCAGCCCAGTCCAGTCCAGTCCAGTCCAAAACACTGTAATCATCTCAAGAAGGGCAATGACAATACTGAAGGGATATTGATAGGAATCATCTCAAGACACAAGAAAGCTACATTTCGTACTCGTTCAAAGATAACTTTAAATAAAAATATTACAGAAACACACACATGCACGTTCGCACAACATGTACGCGCCCGCGCGCGCCCGCACACACACACACACACACACACACACACACACACACACACACACACACACACACACACACACACACACACACACACACACAGTCATGCTAAATACGTAACATAAACTACAGTTTAGATATAAGGTGTGCCCTAACACTTGAATGTTCTTTTACAATGGCGTAGGTATTTTTATAGCCATTTCCAAACTAAATTGTTCTGAACATGGTGTCCTTCAACACTTCATATTGACACTGAACTGCATGCATCACGCTGTATATCAACGTACTCCTTTCCTGATATCTACCACTGCAGAAAGATTTTTCGTTGGAATCATCCCATCCCTGGGATATTATTTTTAACGATTCTGTGGGACTGGTGTCAATAGTTTAGCGATGTGTGTTGCAACATTCCAGCAGAAATGTGTACCATCACTTTGAAGAATAGTTGTTTTCGACTTCGAACTTACTATCGGTTTATGAAGCTAGGGGGAAACAGAATAAGTTCAGCAATATTTAAAAGAAAAAACCCTATTAAAACATTGGAATCTAGGATTTTGCAGACGTAAGACTCGGTTGATTCATGTGGTGTAAAGTTGGTAGTGGGTTTTTTTGTTTGTTTGTTTTTGTTTTTTTGTTTTTGTTGTTTTGTTTGTTGGTTGGTTGTTTTTTTTTGTTTTGTTTTTTGTTGTTGGTTTGGGGGTTTTTCGGGGGGTGGGGGGTGGGGGGGTATTTACAACTGTTTGGTTTGTGTAGTTTTGGTAAGCCTGGAAGAAATGAAACGAACTTTTAATGTGCAAGTTAATACAGGATGCAGTGATTGATAGGAATCAACACTTTATTTATCGTAAGTTGGCGAAAACTTGTATAAAGAAACATTTAAAAGCTGGGTAGCATTTTACGCAAACTTACTATGACAGTTGCCATTGAAATTTCATGTTCATTTTTGGGGGTGTTGGTTGTCTTATGCATGTCGTATACAAATGTAAAATGGTGTGTGAAGATTTAGAACTTGGCCTCCATGACATTCTCTGTGATTGAGCTTTTCTTTTCATTGTTTGTGTAAACTGTTAGGTGTGACTAGTTTTAAACTGTTTTGTTTTTGAGCTCAGATTTCTTTTATAGGGAATACATCCCAACTTATGAATATTTTAACATGTATGCTTTCACTGGGCTGTGCAGATATATTTTAAAAACTTTTCAATATTATTTTTTAATACTTTTTTGTAACATTACTGTGCAAAGACCATCTATCATTTAAAGTCTGATTGATTTGAAAAATGTCAACAGAAACAGCAAGAGTATTTCACAAATTATATTTCTTCAAGTTTATTCATTAAAAGCATATGACCATAGATGACTGATGAATATTAGAAGGAATTTTGAAGATAAATTCTCTATATAGTTCCATAAAAACAGTCTTGCATAATGAAGGAACTTCTTATTGTAAAAAAAAATCATTTCAATAAGCTAATATCCTCTGTACAGGTTTATCACTAAAACAACATAAAAATGACCAAAGTTTAGATTTTCACGATTTTCATTTGCATCTAGGTTTTTTTTTAAGTAACATCCAGACAAACGAAAAGCTTTGTGTTAAAGATAGTTCGTACAAATATATATGTTTAGTAAAGAGAATATTGATACTGTGATACAAGAATCTTAAAATCAATTTAAGCTCTTCAAGTCGAAACCAAAGTTTGATAGGCTGGAATAAGATGTGTCCATATTTTTAGTGGCTTTGTATATGTCAAAAATATTTGCTACATATTTTTTTTTAAAGATAATTCACACTGAGACTAATGTTGTAAAAAAAAGATGCTGCCTTTTGGAGAAAAAAACTTTCCAAGAACCTTTTCTGATTACTGTAAAAAAACAAAAAAAAACCACTCCTTACCCCCCCCCCCCTCCTCCCCCATGTGTGGCAAGATGGCAAAAAAGTAGCCATCAATTTCTAATGTAAATGTGCTTAAAGATTTTTTCAAAGAGAAAAATTGTACAAAGTACCACCGAAGGAGGATGGCAAAATTAGACAAATTAGTAAACTTTTTTAAGCCAATAAAAAACATATGTCAATGTCTCTTTATGCTCATGCTCAGAGTTCATATGCTAATTGGCAATGCTTTTTGCTGTTTTGTGTAAGATTTTTTTCAGTCATTAGAAAATAGGTAAACGTGTTCCATAACCTATATGGTCGTTGGGAAGGGAAGTGTCAAATACCTCAAGAAAAAGAATTGTTAAAGAGATACCCAAATAGGCTTTGATTTTGGCTGAAGTTGACTTGCTCAAAAATCCTAAAAATAATATTTTTGGAAAATGTCCTCATCATCAGGATTATTTACTGCTGTTGTGAAATCTATATTACAACCACCGCTAACCTATAGTGGTATTTCAGAATATTTTTTGTATTTTTGGTGGATAGAATTGGAAACAAGTTTTCCAGTATTGGGAGCAAATATGTGTAATAATTAACCGGGGGTATTCCATTCCTCTGCAGTATCAAGAACATGTCAGTGTGTGTGTGTGTGTGTGTGTGTGTGTGTGTGTGTGTGTGTGTGTGTGTGAAGGGGGTAGTTGTGGGAAGGAGACATGAGGTTGGAGAGAGAGGGAAGGATGGGAAAGGGGTGTTTAGTAGGGGATCAGATACACATTTAGAGCAGTGGGGACACTAAAAGAGGGCTGGATGGTAGACTTTCTTTACGTGGTTTTTGGAGGGCTCATACTTTTCAATGGATTCAAAAATGCCTGAAGCCTGGAATATTTTGACAGCTAAACTGGAAATTTGTGAACACCCATGTCCAATGTGTAGCCTTGGTTTTGATATAACTGGTGATTCCAATTTAAAGCTTCCTGCTATTGCAAGCTACATACAATTCATCTTTATTATCTAAACTTTTATTTCAAGGATGATTAGCAAGTGTTTGTTTGCTTTTTTCCATCCAGTCCCTGTGTGCACGTGGTTATCCGTTCAAACCAGCACATGATGGCCTACTCGTCTGAAACAGGGTCCGGGTTTTAACATGTGCGTAGCATTGTGTTTAGCTAGATCTATATACCAGTTGTCGACCTGCTATTGTGTCCACATGGATTCTAACATTCAGACAGACCAGCTGACAGACAACCCTTACCTCCTGTTAACTTTTATCACTAACTCTAACACTAACCTCAACACTAACCCTGGCCCCACATGTGGACACAAAAGGCAGGTAGATAATGGCATATGCTGACTCAGTGGCTAAACATTTTTTCTTCGGAGTTCAAATTCATTTCACGTCTTTTCACAAGTTGTGATATTAGACCCTGTTTCTTCGGAGTTGGTAAGAGGAAGGGCGAGAGAATTTTTTTTTGAAAAAGGATGCCAGGAAGGGGCAGGGGTGTTATACTGTTCTGGTATATAGTGATGGGGAAAGAGGTGTAAAGACTGAGAATGGGGATAGGGGACAGGCTAACTTCTGATTAGCTTCAGGGGTGGGTGGAGGTGGGCGGGAGCCTTCAAGGAAAAGAGGAACCTAAAATAGGAGTAGGTGTATAGGGTTTAGAATGCATGATGGAATAATCGGTTGAAGGGTATGCATTTTAGTTTATCTAAAAACAGAAGTAGGAGGCGCTGGGTTCATAATGCATTTATGAATAATCATTGGGGGAAGGTGAAGGAAAACTGTAATAATGCATTACAGAAAAGGGGTGTTATGAAAGAGCAGGGGTAGACAGTCTGTTCAGGTGTGTGTTTGTGTGCGTGCATGAATGATAGGATTTGTGTGAGAAGGCATGGTCTACAAAGGCATTTATCATCACTAGTATATGCTACATTGTGCAGCATACCCAAAAGTTGCACACCCTTGTGTGTGTTGTTTTTATATTTTGGGGGTGGAAGTAAGTGGAGAATAGCAGTTACCCAAATAACATGAAGTTAAAACTCGGTATGTCCGTGTAGCTTAAAGAAGCAGCTGGCTTTGCTTCTGTAACCAACACTGACTTTAAAAACTCACCATTGCTTTTTTAAAGGCTGGAGGTGTAAGAAGGATTGCAATGTAAAAAAAAAATTAAGAAAGAAATCAGCGTATTTTGTTTTGTGAAAGTTATTTCTGTCCCTTTTGTTACTAGAATATGGTCTAGCTCATTGATCAGAACACTAGCTTTCCCCAGGGTAAGGATAAGCAGAATAATTGAGCATAGTTACCCAGATGATGAGTAACCTTTTGCCATCTTGGCTTTAATAGTCACCCAGCTGTAAATAGGTGCCTGCCCTATTTAGGAACAGAAAAGATGAGGCAGTGAAGGAGAGGAGAATGGTGCTGCCCTCAATATACTGGCCCCTAGAGAAGCTGAGGTCTGTCACCTCCCTTCCCAACGACCACATAGGCTATGGAAACACTTTTGCCTTTACCTTTTTTACTACAAAATGTAGGATTGTAAATTTTTGCCTTTCATGTTATACATTAATTGATATGATTGCAGGTATGATATTGATGTGTCCTGTTCCCTGATTTCCTTGTCTTTTGCTTTGCTGTAGCTCGGGGACATGCTCGTTACCCAGGTCATAGCACTCCCAGCCCATTGATAGACTGCTCATCTGCATCTCTCCTGACAGGGTTTGATTTCTATTAGTCAGCGCGAATGTATTTTTCGTTTAGTTAAATCTGTAAAGGACATGAAGTAGAAAAAAGTAGAGAGATTCAATATAATTTTTAATGAAGACAGAGAGAGATTAACACAAAACAGAAATTTTAATATGAAATTGGGGAAAAGGAAGTCGGAGGCCCCACAAAAAACTAGATGTATTAGCAAAATTAAAATGACAGATTTGACATCAATCATCTTTGCTGCACGATTTCTTTTGGGGCTTTCGTGAATTTGTCCAACCTTTCTACTGTATCTGTTCTGTACATGTTTTGCTGCAAGTTTGAAACTCTACTTCAAATGTGTATATTCCAAAATTCCAGTGCACCCAATGTTGTGAAATAATGTATTCTAGCAGATCACTAATAATGCAGTGTAGTACAGGTTTCATTTGCTTTTTTGTTTTTGTATCAGCTCTTCGTGCTAAGTTTTGTGCTTTCATAAAACCTGGGTTGTGTGAAGATAAAAAATTGAGCATTTTTGGTTTTAGTGGCTGGTCGTAGACTGTAAACATGCAGTTGTACAAAACACTTTGCTGTATGAATGTTTGGGTTTTTTGCGTGCTTTATTCTTTGATAAAAGAAAATACATTTTAGCAAGGAATGCTGGTGGACAGTCAGTCTTGTATTTAAAATGCTTGCTCTTTCCAGCTATCTCCTTTTCCATCACATATTTTGACATTTTGTATGGAAACATTTACTATAGATTTCTTGAACTGCAATATGAAAAGCTGTTTTTTTTCATTCTTGCCTTTTTGATTACTCAATTTGAAGTAGTGAGCATAAAAGAAAATGATTTATTGCTGATGGCTTTTTTCTTTTCGCCGTATGTGGTAGAATGTGGGTATTGTCAATGGTTGTGTAACCAACTTTACTTATAAAACACCCCAGCATAGCCCGCCGTTAATAGTTTTTGTAGCAACTTTGATGTTGCTCAGGTTTTTGCCTGTATTGGACTTACTTGTTCCCCAGCTGTAAGGGATACGAGTTTGTATTGTTTCTCTTCCACAAGTAGGCTGCTTTTCACATTTTTTTCCTGCATAAAAAGAAAGCATAGTAACACTAAATGTGACCCGCTAAAACTCTAAATTTTCTTCCAAGCATAACATTGCCCTTTCTTGAATGAGTTACGAGGTGCTTTTGCATGTGTTTTTTCGTTAATGGTGGAGGCTTGAAATTTTTGGTTTTCATCTGGGCAGTTGTGTCATTGGTTTAGTTGCCTGTAACCATTCCAAGCATTGCCCATATTGTTCACCTTCAGATGAAGTGTGTGTGTGTGTGTGTGTGTGTGTGTGTGTGTGTGTGTGTGTGTGTGTGTGTGTGTGTGTGTGTGTGTGTGTGTGTGTCTGTGTGTGTGTGTCTGTGTGTGTGTGTCTGTGTGTGTGTCTGTGTGTGTGTCTGTGTGTGTGTCTGTGTGTCTGTCTGTGTGCCTGTGTGTGTGGTGGTGTCTGTGTGCCTGTGTGTGTGTGTGTGTGTGTGTGTGTGTGTGTGTGTGTGTGTGTAGGTAGCCTGTTGCCTGTGTCATGTACTATAACAACCTGAAGGTCGTGGCTTAATCACGTTTTTTGAACTATCCTTTTTGTGTGAAATTCTTAGTTTTGCATTGTATCTGGTAGATGTGTTTACATTATGCAGTTAATATCTTTCACTTTGTTCTCCCCCTCCCCCTATTTTATTACTTCAGGGTCAAAATTAATTTTATGGGCATTATTTTGAAATATGCATTTAAAGCTGCTTTCCGGTTGACTTTATTCCCGTGAAAAGTAAACTGGAAACCTATTTGCCAGTAGCATGTAACTTTTTTTTTGTTTTTAAATGAGCAGAGCAAATGATTCCTGTTCCATTTAGAAGATCAACAAATGTTTCCTGTAGCAAGTATCGCCTCCATTTTTCATGGATGTCATAGCATCCTTGTACAAAATTGTGTGCCTGAAAAAGGGTTAGGTGGTGAGCACACACCACTGGCACTTGACTACCCATCTGACTTTTTTACTGAGAAAAATACAAGTTTTGCACAACTTACAAACTGATATTTTGCGAATATTTATATGTGTATGTACTTTCTGGCTGTAAAGATAACACAGCTAGAGTTTAGCCTTTTGCCACATTTATGCTTTAAAAGTATATTGGATTGAAGAATGTGGTCTGAACTATTTGAAAAGATGGTGTTAAAATTCAAAAGTCAGTTGGTCGGTCATTGTGTCACTGCTGGTCAGAGCAATGGGAAAAGCCTACCTCCCCCTTCAGCCAAAAAAAGGGCTGGAGTTAGGGTTAGGTAGCCGGCTCGCAGCTGAAATAAAACAAAATTAAAAAAAAAACAACAGGACAACTTGCTAGGACTTAAAAGGCTACCTTTAATCATTTTAAAGTGTATTAAATGTTTTGATGAACAAAGTATATAATTTTATTTATATTTGCTAAATCAAGCATGTTATAGTACTTTGGTTTATATGAAAAACGTTCGTGCATGTGTGGGCTTTTTGTAAATTGTTCAATAACCTAGTAGAGGGGAGTATTAACTTGATAATACTAATTATCTTATCATAGTTTGGTTTATGTACTAAAGATGCGTAAGCATGTGTGCAAATGTTTTGTGTGTGTGGGTGTGGGTGGGTGTGGGTGTATGTGTGTGTGTGTGTGTGTGTGTGTGTGTGTGTGTGTGTGTGTGTGTGTGTGTGTGTGTCTGTGTGTGTGTCTGTGTGTGTGTGTGTGTGTGTGTGTGTGTGTGTGTGTGTGTGTGTGCGTGCAAGAGCCGTGTGTGTGTGTGTGTGTGTGTGTGTGTGTGTGTGTGTGTGTGTGTGCGCGCGCGTGTGTGTGTGCAAGAACTATGCGTGAGTGTGTGGATGCCTGGGCATACTGGTGCGCATACGAATGTGGGCGAGTTTATAACTGGTTGAGGTATTGCCGAGTTGCTGGTGCTCTTTTATATTGTGATGGGTGCGTACTGATGTTCGGATCCTGTGTTGTGGTCTATATCTGTGTTACTATGTATATATGTTTACTTTTTTTATGCATGGTTTGTAACGCGCCTGTATTTTTCTTTGAGATATTAGTGTATTTGAATGGAAATGCTTTATTATTTTCAATGTTTATTCCCATAACTGAATAAAACAGCTCATTCCTCCAGAAAAACTGTCATATGTTGATGAAAAGTACTACAAAAATGGCCATAAATAAAACGACTTGACCAAGGTTTTGTTCAGTGTTCCATGCATGAATGACTGTGTACAGTATGCAAACAAGATCTTAGATGCATATACATCTTTTCTCTGTACCGCTCGCTCTCTGGCTACCCCTCTCCAGTGTCTCGCTCTCCCTCTCTTTACATTCAAATGTAAACTCGCTGACAAAATACAGAGGTACTCAAATAACTTTAGAATGTTTCAGCGCTCCTTATCCTATAGTTAACCCAAGGCATAGATTTTAAACCTATGCAGAATGACGCAAAATTACTTCAACATCAGATGTATGGAAAGTGGGCATGTGCAAATGCTACAAATGTCAATATCAAATTTATTTGAATAATGTGGTGTCTATATGCGCATTACTTAAGAACACTGCTCGGTAATGATTTCAGCCCATGCATTTTGAAAACTGAAATAGTAGTAGATCTACCTTACTGAAAGTCGTACGATTTCTTTTCTGAAAGGCTTGATATTAGACTTCATAGAGCAAACCACATACTTCATATAATATACCACATCTTGTCGGAAAAGGCATTCCGAAGTATGCTCTTGAAGAAAACCACGATGTTATGCCCTTTCTTTTCAGGCGAGAGTTAGCATCACTAATCTATGTAAGTCTGTGAGTGAGAGATTAGAGTGACCTGAAAGGCAAGGCACTGTTTTCTATTTGATGTGATAGGAAAGTAACCTTGGAAGATTCCGATTATGTTTATTGAAAGGCAGAACTTTTTTTTAAAATTCGATGTGAGATAGAAAAATCAGTCTTGCAAGATTTACAGTAACTCGGTTTAATAACGGGGAAAATTTCTATTATGCTGAATGTGTAAAGCCTGCTAGAAAATGTTTTATTGATACGAATTTACCTGTGGTGTATGCCAAGGTCAACAGAAAGTGAGAGATTCAATACGCTTCAATATCATCAATGAAACGTCTGTTCACTCTCAGTGATACAGGTTTTTGATATGCATTTGAAAAGGGGTTTTGCCCCACTAAACAAAGCAATGTTTGGACGATTTTCAAAGAATACAAAAACACGTATAAATAACTGAACTACCCAAAAGGCATATGTCTTAACCAGAACACTCTCCACCACCACCAACACGGACGAGCGCGTGCACACACAAACACACGCGCGTGCGAACGCACGCAGAACATCTTGCGCAC
>CM060332.1:51728596-51731096 GCA_030674155.1 Stramonita haemastoma | reverse complement strand
ATTTAGAAGGAAGGTCCAGACGAAATAATGTCATTTTTCATGGTTTAGAGAAGAGAGCTGATGAGACTGGAGCTGACTGTGAGAGGATTGTAAAAAGTCTTCTCTCAGAAAAAATGGATGTAGCAGATGTGAAATTCGATAGAGTACACAGGATAAACTCTAAACCCAGCTCTCCCATTATTGCTAGGTGTTGTTTTTATCAAGATAAACTTAGCATACTGAAGGCAAAGACTCGGCTGAAGGGCTCAAAGATTTTTGTAGACGATGATTTCTCCCAAGCTGTTAGAGAAATTAGACGCAAACTGACCCCATATTTGAAGAGTGCCCGAGCAGAAGGAAAGAATGTGAGAATGATCTTTGATCATTTGATCATTGATGGTGAAAAGGTGACCCTCAATGATCTCGAAAGAAACAAATAGCTTGTTGGCCGGCCCATACACACATCTGTCTGTAGAGGTAATTCACAGGGGGGTAGGAAAAGTAAACTTACACCGGAGTAAAGTCTCAGTTAGATAGGACTAGACCTAGACCTACTCCAAAGGAGCTTTGTGCTGTAACCAGCAAGAGGGGGCTTTGTGCTGTAACCAGCAAGACGGGACCTGGCTTTGCTGGGCGAGGAGACAAAGACCGAAGTAGGCTAGCCCTAAACCTAACCCTACATAGGCCGAATGATGTGTCATCTGGCTTTAGACCATGCTTAAATGAAGAGTCCTCTTTAAATAATGATTTTGGTACAGTTGATAGCATTAATTTGATGTCTTGTCATATTAATGGAAGTAGTGAAAATGTGAGTTTAGATGATGTAGTAGATAAACTAGAGTGTGGCAATACAAATCAAGCAAACAAAACTTTTTCATTTTTGTCCTGGAACGTAAATGGATTATTTTCAAAACTGGCCGATGGAGATTTTGTATCTTATGTGCGTAGCTTTGATTTTATTTGTCTGACAGAAACGTTTTTGGAAAATATCCAGCCAGATGCTTTTAGTGGCTATAAAGCCTTCTGTAAGGCGGCAACTAAAGTTAGCCATCAAGGGAGACGATCAGGGGGAGTAGTTTGTTTGATTAAGAATGAGTTATCTGCTCTTGTAAAATATTTAGATGTTCCATACCCTAACATTTGTACTTTTCTCTGTGACAAATCTTTATTGTGTACCTCAAGAAATGTTTTGCTTGTATGTGTGTATATCCCACCTGAAGGCTCTCCTTTTTATAGCATGTTTGATAATGATAGTGGGATTGCTATGTTGGAAGAATATTTAGCTGATTGTGTGGTTGCTTTGGATGAAGTTGATATAATATTGTGTGGAGATTTAAACAGTAGGACATCAAACTTTTCTTGCCATCATGTGGCAGATGATTTTATCTCAGAGCTCCCAAGCAAAAGCATGTCTCTTAGTGGTAATCGTTATTCTGAAGATTCTGTTATAAATAATTATGGTAAATTATTATTGAATATGTGTACTACATTTAGTTTACAAATTCTGAATGGTGTATGTAATGGTGATCAGCAGGGACGCTATACATACATTTCTGATGGAGGATGCAGTGTTAATGATTATTTTTTAGTGTCAGATGATTTGTTCTCTCAGATTTTTTGTCTCATGTCGTTTGTTTGTTGCTGAACGTTCTGATTCAGATCACCTTCCTGTGGAATTACATATTAATCCATTGTATAAAACTTATGTAATAGCCGAAGAGCCATCTGTTGTGGAAAAGTTTGTGTGGGATGAAAACAAACTCTCAGCTTATAAAGATAATCTTTGTGAGGAAGACATGTGTGTAACTTTTTCAAATGCCTTACAGATGATTGATGAGAAATATTAATGAAGCTCTAGATTTGTTCAATAGTTGTATAAAGTCCAGTGCTGAATGTATGAAGAAACAGGTACACGTAAAAAAAGGTTTATCAAATGCAACATGGTTTGATAATGAATGTAAAAGTATGAAGTACAGGGTAAGAAAATTATTAAAGACTTACCGGAAAACGTTAAAGAACGAAGACAGAAACTTGTACTGTGTTTTAAGAAGGGAATATAAAATACATGCTAGAAAGGAAAAGGAAACAGTATAATATGATATTACTTGCAGACATGGTGTCTTCAATCTCTTCTCAAGTCCAGTTCTGGAAAAGTGTTAAGAAGGCGTCATTTAGAAATAGTCAGCCAAAGAATAGTATAAACAGTTGACAGTTGGTTTCAACATTTCAAACCCTGTTGGAGAAAGACTCATCAGACAACTCCATGAATACTAATGTTGACTATGATGAAAGTGAGGAGATTTTGATCGTCCAATATCTAAAGGTGAAATATATTGGGCACTTAGAAAACTAAAAAAATGATAAAGCAGCAGGTCCTGATCAAATCATCGGAGAATTGCTGAAAAATGGAAGTGAAGATGTTGTGCTTTTCCTTCTAAAATTATTCAACAAAATCTTTGAGGATGGCCTTTTTCCCAGATAACTGGACTGAATCTATAATCCTAACATTACACAAAAAGGG
>CM060332.1:51726149-51728496 GCA_030674155.1 Stramonita haemastoma | reverse complement strand
CGGCCAGAGTCCAAAATATCCCTTCAGCTCTTATGGATTCAAACCCGCTACCATCCAGTCAGTAAATAACCAAACGTTCTAACCACTGGGGCAACAGTTGCTGGTACGCTCCTTCAATAAATGTTGGTCACTTTTCATTCAGGTTGCCAATAGATAGTCCAGCCTATCATGAAGGCCATATCATCACGATTAAAAAAAAAAAAACTGGTAGCAAGAGTTTACATGTAGGAGCTGTTTATAAACCCAGATCCCAAAATAAATCGAATCCTTTATCAATTTCTGTGCCCGCTCATGCTCGTAGGAGAGGTAATACTATCATCCTTCATTCTAAGATTAATTCAGACCAACGGAAGTAGAGAACCGAAGTGCGAAGCCATTTATTATTTATTGAGTACCGGGCCATGGAATCGACACAGGCACTCTCCAAAACAAACCACAACTACCGGTGTTTACATATCGATCATTTATTTTCTGCTTCACAGGGGGAGGGAGGGCAGGAACAGGGGGAATGGGGAGGTGGTGTTCAGACGCAGACATATCCCATGATCAACCTTCGAGTTCATGGGTTAGCAGGATTAATGACTGCGCTTTGATTTCATAACCTGATAACATGGACTTCAAAATTAGTAACCCCCCCCCCCTCTACCCCCATGGACCGGATCTCTTCATTTCCAATCTAAGCTATCGATCTGCCTTCCCGCGGGAGGTCTAGCTGTCTGATCTATCACACGTGTAGTGTAGTGTGTGTCTGTATGTGTGTGTGCGTGTGTGTGTGTGTGTGTGTGTGTGTGTGTGTGTGTGTGTGTGTGTGTGTGTGTGTGTGTGTGTGTGTGTGTGTGTGTGTGTGAGTGGTGTGTGGTATGTGTGTGTGTGTGTGTCTGTGTGCCCCTCTCTGGTGAGGTTTGAGTCTTCTGCCCCCCTGCTGTGTTCCGTCCCAGCGTGGGAGTAAAGTAGTTAGACACAGAATAGAAACGGGCCACCTTCCTTCTTTCCTTCCTTCTCCCTCTCTCCTTCTCCCCCCCCCCCCTCCCCTATTCCCTCTCTTCTGTAGACCATTTTTTCCCTTGCCTTCAATGTTCATGCAGACAGGCTTTTTAATCAATCAATGATTTGACGGACTAATTCCTGCTTATCTGTTGATTGGGGTGAGGGTTGGGTGGGGTTTCGATGTCTGGTTTGTGTGTGTATGTGTGTGTGTGTGTGTGTGTGTGTGTGTGTGTGTGTGTGTGTGTGTGTGTGTCTGTGTGTGTGTGTGGTGTGTGTGTGTGTGTGTGTGGTGTCTGTGTGTGTGTGTGTGTGTGTGTGTGTGTGTGTGTGTGTGTGTGTTTGAGGGGGTCTCATCTGTGCTAAATCCCACACACCGGTATATATGAATATAACCTCTCTCTCTCTCTCTCTCTCTCCTCTCTCTCTCTCTCTCTCTCCTCTCTCTCTCTCCTCTCTCTCCTCTCTCTCTCTCTCTCTCTCTCTCTCTCTCTCCTCTCTCTCTCTCTCTCTCTCTCTCTCTCTCTCTCTCTCTCTCTCTCCTCTCTCTCTCGCTCACACACGCACATACACAAATATCTATCTATCTATCTATCTATCTATCTATCTATCTATCTATCTATCTATCTATCTATCTATCTATCTATATATCTATATATCTATATATCTATCTATATCTATATCTATGTATATATATGTATATATATATATATATATAGATAGATAGATATAGATAGATATATATATATATATATATATATATTATATACACACATAACTTCTACCAGCAAAATCTAATACAGATCTTGACTCTTCCTAATCTGGGTTTTGTTGATAGGGAGAAGAAATGTGTCGAAACTGGGGGATGGGAAGCGGGAGGGGTGGTTGCTGTTACACTTAAGTATGACCCCCCCCCCACCCCCCACCCGCTCCCTCCCGCGTCCGCTTGCACAGAAAAGACCCCCCTCCCCCTCCTTTTCCCATCGTCAGTAAAGGCCCCCTACTAAGTCCCCTTGAATAGCTTTTCTCTCTGAGAGAGAGATCCTACAGCCCCCCCCCCCCCCCTCCTCCCTCCTGCCTTCAGCTATCACTCGTTGCAGCTATCAGCAAGCAGCGTGTGTGTGGGGGGGGGGGGGATTGTGATAAAGTGTTAGCACATGACAAGGCCACCCGTATGACCCTCACTTCCACTTTCTTTTCTTGAAAATCCTGCACTTTTTTTTTTCTTTTTTTAAATGTAGAGGTGTCCCTTTCTCTTTGAGAATGGCAGAACAGAAAGAAGAATAGAGGGAACTGGTTGTCAAGTTTTCGGGGTGCCCCCACGGTCACCAGACTAAGGGATAGAAAGATAGATAGAAAAGTG
>CM060332.1:51711149-51721149 GCA_030674155.1 Stramonita haemastoma | reverse complement strand
ATGAGGGGCGGGACTGGTTATTCCATCAGTCATGCGGGCCTGTGATTCTTGCCACTCCATTCTTACATCATTACAGTGGTCATGTGGGGTTGGAACTCTTTGTCACTTCATTTTTACATTGTTTCTGTAGTCTCGAGGGACTGTAACTTTTTTTCTTTTCTTTTTTTACATTATTTCAGTGGTCATTAGAGACTGATTGTTTGCCTTTTTATTCTTAGATCATTCACAATGGTCATTAGGGGATATGACTGTCACTCCATTTGCACATAACTGTGGTCATTAGGGACTGTAAATCTTTCCACTCCGTTCTTACATGATTTCCTTGGGATAGATCCCTCCTCCTCCTTATCCTTTGATACATGGGTCCTAACCGGGTGGTTAAAGTCATGTGGATCATACGTGCCTGTGACCTGACAAGTGTGAGAGCAGCCATCAGGACCTGCTTTGCCAAGTGCCTGCGACCTGATCCGACAAGTGATCACAACCATCAGGACCTGCACTTTCTGAAATAAGGTAAGTTGTGATGCCTTTCGGACGAGACTATAAACAGAGGCCCCGTGTGCGAACGCACGCAGAACATCTTGCGTACACGTTAAATCCCCGTCCCGCCTTTCAGAAAAGCAGCCCATTGTGTGCTGGTAGGAGCGGATGACAAAATTATAAAAATAAAAAACCCGCATGCACACAGGTGTCGTGTTTATACACCATCCCTGAGGAAAAATCGGGGAGTTGGAGTCCCCAGGGCGGCTCAGGGCTGTATATTAAAAATAATAAAATAATGGGTAGGCGCTGCACTTGCGGCGACGCGCTCTCCCCGGGGAGAACAGCCCGAATTTCACGCAAAGAAATAATGACATGAAGTGGTATGAAATAAAATAAAATAAATAAATAAATAAAAGGCATTTTATTATTTCGTGTCCATATGCCTGGTTTTTTTCTGAAGGGATATATTTTTCAGTTCGGAATGTTTGTCTTTGTGAGTCACTTGTCCGTTGTTTCTGTCCATCGTAGTTGTTTTTCTTATCCTTAAACTTCAAGAGGTTTATTTCAGGCTTGTCAATTTTTCACTTGCTCTGCTTCTACTGTTTTCTATTCTTACCTCTCCTCTTACTCATAAACTTCCTAATGAGCTCTTTCCTTGTCTAGTATTTATTTCTATTTATTTTAATCACATAGTTTGGGCCCATTGTTTCTTAGTTTATTTCCCTATCATTCACGTTGTGATGTACATCTGTTTTACCAGGTACCTTGTGAACCAGGAGAGTGCCACCGAAGTCGATTCTCGCCAGGCACTGTTCCATGTTCATCCAGAGAAAAGAACCGGGCGCCAGTGGAGATCTTCCCAGGACCTGCATTTCCTTTGGAACAGACCTCAGTGCTGTACTGAAGAATCTGTCAACAGTTTGTTGCTACCACTGATGCTGCAACTGCCTGCCTGAGGGGCGGGGGGGAGGGGGGGAGCCAAGACGTGGTTCTGACGGATACAGGTGAGAAAATTGCTGCTCTCACACTCATTTTAAAAATATCATTTTACAGTGTGAAAATGAGTAGGCTGCTCTGTTTAAATACAATCACAAGTTGTTGGTAGAAAAAAAAATGCTGAAGGTGGAGATAATTTTGGTGACTGATTTGTTAAGAGATCTGTTTAAAAGTCGGGTAAGGGCAACTTGTTTCAAAATCAATTAACGGAAAGGGATTGTGACAGTCTGTAAAGATAATAATCATGCATATTCATCTTCAAAGGCAATGAAATCAAATGACTTGTACATTGTCTGTCTTTCTCTCTGTCTCTGTCTTAATATGTCTTAATCTGAGACTGTCTGTCTCTGTCTTATGTCTCTCTGTCTGTCTGTCTGTCTCTCTGTCTCTCTGTCTCTCTGTCTCTGTGTGTCTGTCTCTGTCTGTCTGTCTGTCTGTCTCTGTCTCTGTGGTCTGTGTGTCTGTCTCTGTCTGTCTGTCTGCTGTCTCTGTGTGTCTGTGTGTCTGTGTGTCTGTCGTGTCTGTCTCTGTCTGTCTCTGTCTGTCTGTCTGTCTGTCTGTCTGTCTGTCTGTCTGTCTGTCTGTCTGTCTGTCTCTCTCTCTCTCTTCTCTCTCTCTCTCTCTCTCTCTCTCTCTCTCTCTCTCTCTCTCTCTCTCTCCTCTCTCTCTCTCTCTCTCTCTCTCTCTCCCTCTCCTCCCTCCCCCCTCCTCCTTTCGTAGTCTCTTATTCTCTCACTGCTTCTCTCTCACCCTCCCCCCCTCTCTCCCCTCTCAGCCCCCTCTCCTTCTCTGTACCCCTCCTTTTCCAATCCCTCCCCCCCCCCCGTCTTTCTTTGTCCCTCCCCTCTCTCTCCCCTCTCTCCCTGTCTCCATCTCCCCCAGACCCCTGCCTCATTTTCCTTCTTCAGTTAACTTTCAGGGGCTTGGAGGCTGAAGACCAGTCCTGAACTACTGTGGAGGTTGGAGACAAGTCCAGTCCAGTCCAGTCCAGTCCAGTCCAGTCCAGTCCAGTCCAGTCCAGTCCAGTCCAGTCCAGTCCAGTCCAGTCCAAAACACTTAATCATCTCATGAAGGGCAATTACTGAAGGGATATTGATACGAATCATCTCGAGACACAAGAAAGCTACGTTTCGTACTTGTTCAAAGATAACTTTAATAGAAATATTACAGAAATACACACATGCACGGTCGCACAACATGTACGCGCGCTCGCCCCCCCCCCCCCCCCCCCCACACACACACACACAGAGTCATGCAAAAGACCTATTATAAACTTCATTTTAGATACACGGTGTGTCCTAACACTTGAATGTTCTTTTACAATGGCGTAGGTTTTTTTTTTAATAGCCATTTCCAAACTAAATTGTTCTGATCATGGTGTCGATTCAACACTTCATATTGACATTGAACTGCATGCAGCATACTCTGCATCAATGTACTCCTTTCCGATCTCTACCACTCACTGCATAGAGGTTTTTTGTTGTTGGAATCATCCCATCCCTGGGATATTTTTAAAAAACTATACTGTAGGACTGGTGTGATAGTTTAGTGATGTGTGTTGCAACATTCCAGCAGAAATGTATGCCATCACTTTGAAGAATATTTTGGTTTCGGCTTAGACCTTACCATCGGTTTATGAAGCTAGGGGGATACAGAATAAGTTCAGCAATATTTGAATGAAAAAAATATATTAACTTTTGAATCTAGGATTTTGCAGACGTAAGACTCGGTTGATTCATGTGGTGTAAAGTTGGTAGTGGTTTTTTTGTTTGTTTTATTTTGTGTTTGTTTTTTTTATGTTTGTTTGTTGTTGTTGTTGCTGTTGTTTTTTTGGGGGGTATTCACAACTCTGTGTTTGGTTTGTGTAGATTTGGTAAGCCTGGAAGAAATGAAAAAAACTTAATGGGCAAGTTAAAACAGGATGCAGTGATTGATAGGAAGCAACACTTTGTTTATCGTAAGTTGGCGAAAACTTGTATAAACATGCATTTGAAAACTGGGTAGCATTTTATGCAAACTTACTGTCAGTTGCCATTGAAATTTCATGTTCATTTTTTTTTTATTTGGTTGTCTAATGTATGTCATATACAACTTTTTTAATGGTGTGTGGAGATTTAGAACTTGGCATACATGGCATTCTCTGTGATTGAGCTTTTCTTTTCATTTTTTGTGTAAACTGTTAGGTGTGACTAGTGTTAAACAGTTTTGTTTTTGAGCTCAGATTTCTTTTATAGGGGAACACATCCCAACTTATGAATATTCTGATATGTATGCTTTCACTGGGCTGTGCAGATATATTTTAAAAACTTTTAAAATACTTTTTTTATAACATTACTGTGCAAAGACCATCTATCATTTAAAAGTCTGATTGATTTGAAAAATATCAACAGAAACAGCAAGAGTATTTCATAAATTATATTTTCTCAAGTTAATTCATTACAAGCATATGACCATAGATGATTGATGACTATTATAAGGAATTTTGAAGATTAATTCTCTATATAGTTCCATAAAAACAGTCTTGCATAATGATGGAACTTCACATTGTACAAAAAATCATTTCAATAAGCTAATATCCTCTGTACAGATTTATCACTAAAACATTTAATTTTATTTTTTCACAATTTACATTGCATCTAGTTTATTTTAAAAAAAACGAAAAGCTTTGTGTTGTAGATAGTTCCTAAAAATATATATAGTCTAGAGAATATTGATACTGTGATACAAAAATCCTGTAATCAATTTAAGCTCTTAAAGTTGAAACCCAAGTTTGATAGGTTGGAATAAGGTGTTTCTATATATTTAGTGGCTTTGTATGAGTATGGCAAAAATATTTGGCTATAAACTTTTTTTTTTAAAGATACAGTTTACACTGATTTTCTGTTCTTTCCTAGAACCTTTTCAGATTACTCTTAAAAAAAACCCAACCTTCACCCCCCCCCCCCCCCCTGTGTGGCAAGGTGGCAAAAGAGTAGCCGATTAATGTCTATTGAAAATGTGCTTTAAGTTTTTTTCAAGGAAAAAAGTGTACAAAATACAACGAAAGAGGGATGGCACATTTAGACAAAATTGATAAACTTTTTTAAGCCAATAAAAACTTCTCAATGTCTCTGTATGCTCATGCTCATGGCTCATGTGCTAATTGGCAATGCTTTTTGGATGTTTTGTATAAGATTTTTTTCAGTCATAGGTAAACTGTTCCATAACCTAAATGGTCGTTGGGAAGGGAAGTGTCAAATACCTCAAGAAAAAGAATTGTTAAAGAGATACTCAAATAGGCTTTGATTTTGGCTGAAGTTGACTTGCTCAAAAATCCTAAAAATAATATTTTTGGAAAATGTCCTCATCATCAGGATTATTTACTGCTGTTGTGAAATCTATATTTCAACCACCGCTAACCTATAGTGGTATTTCAGAATATTTTTTGTATTTTTGGTAGATAGAATTGGAAACAAGTTTTCCAGTATTGGGAACAAATATGTGTAATAATTAACCGGGGGTATTCCATTCATCTGCAGTATCAAGAACATCAGTCAGTGTGTGTGTGTGTGTGTGTGTGTGTGTGTGTGTGTGTGTGTGTGTGTGTGTGTGTGTGTGTGTGTGTGTGTGTGTGTGTGTGTGTGTGTGTGTGCGTACCTGAAGGGGGTAGTTGTGAGAAGGAAACATGAGGTTGGAAGGAGAGGGAAGGATGGGAAAGGGGTGTTTAGTAGGGGATCTGATACACATATAGAGCAGCAGGGACACTAAAAGATGGCTGGCTGGTAGACTTTCTTTTCGTGGCTTTTAGACAGATCATATTTTTCAAGGGATTCAAAAACGCCTGAGGTCTGGAATATTTTGACAGCTAAACTGGAAATTTGTGGATACCCATGTCCAATGTGTAGCCTTGGCTTTTAATATAACTGGTGATTCCAATTTAAAGCTTCCTGCCATTGTAAGCTACAGACAATTTATTTCTTTATTACCTAAACTTTCATTTCAAGGATAATTGAACAGGTGCCACTTTACTTTTTTTCCCATCCAGTCCCTGTGTGCACGTGGTTATCCGTTCTTCTAACCGGCACATAATGACCTACTCGTCTGAAACGGTCCGGTTTTAATATCTAAGTAGCATTGTGTCTTTAGCTACATACCAGTTGTCGACGTGCTATTGTGTCCACATTGATTCTAACATTCAGACAGACCATCTGACAGACAACCCTTACCCCCTGTTAACTCTTAACACTAATTCCTAACAATAACCTCAACACTAACCCTGGCCCCACATGTGGACACAAAAGGCAGGTGGATAACGGTGTATGCTGACACAGAGGCTAAACTTTTTCCTTTGTTTTTTTTTTGGGGGGTGTAGAAGGGGCGCGATATTTTTTTGGAAAAGGATGCTATGAAGGGAGAGGGGTGTTATAATGTTCTGGTATATAGTGATGGGGAAAGAGGTGTAAAGACTGAGGATGGGGGTAGGGGACAGGCAAACTTCTGATTAGCTTCAGGGGTGGGTAGAGAGGGATAGTCTTTTAGAAAAAGTGTACCTAAAAAGTGAAGTAAGAGGGTGCTGGGTTTAGAATGCATGATGGAATAATCAATTGAAGGGTGTGAATTTTAGTTTATCTAAAAACAGAAGTAGGAGGCGCTGGGTTCAGAATGCATTAATGAATAATCACTGGGGGAGGATGCTGGAAGACAGTGATAATGCATTGCAGAAATGGGGTGTTATTAAAAAGCAGGGTAGACAGTCTGTTCAGGTGTGTTTGTGTGTGTGTTTGTGTGTGTGTGTGTGTGTGTGTGTGTGTGTGTGTTTGGTGCATGTTTGATAGGATTTTTGTGACGGGGTTATCTAGGGAATGGTCTACATCATGTATTTATCATTACAAGTGTATGCTATACTGTACAGCCTACCCAAAAGTTGCACACCCTTATGTGTATGGTTTTATATTTTGGGGGTGGAGGCAAGTGGAGAATAGCAATTAACCCAAAAGCATGAAGTTAAAATTATGTATGCCTGTGTACTTTACAGAAACAGCTGGCTTTGCTTATGTAACCTACACTGACTTTAAAAAAATGGCCATTGCTTTGTTACAGGCTGGAGGTTAAAGGATTGGAATGTAAAATTAAGAAAGAAGTTGGGTTATTTTGATTTGCGAAAAAGTTTGGCATATATCTAAAACTTTTGAGTTATTTATTTCCCTTTGTTACTAAGGTATAGTACAGCTCAGTGATCAGAACACTCACTTCATACACGCTAAGGTTATGCAGCATTGAGCATGGTTACCCAGCAAATGAGTAGCTTTTTGCCATCTTGGCTTTAACAATCGCCCAGCTGTAGATAGGTACCTGCCCTCTTTAGGGACAGGAAAGATGAGGCAGTGAAGGAGAGGAGATGGGCGCTGCCCTCAAAATGCTGGCCCTTAGAGAAGCTGAGGTCTGTTACTTCCCTCCCCAACGACCACATAGGCTATGGAAACACCTTTGCCTTTACCTTTTCTTTTACAAAATGTTTGATAAATGTTTGCCTTTAATGTTATACGTAGATTATAAGATTTCAGGTCTTGTTATTGATGTGTCCTGTTCCCTGATTTTCTTGTATTTAGCTTTGCTGTAGCTCAGGAACATGCTCGTTGCCCAGGCCATAGCACTCCCAGCCCATTGATAGACTGCTCCATCTGCATCTCTCCCAGCAGTCTTTGATTTCCATTTGTCAGCACAAATATATTAACTGCAGCCTTTTTTAAGTCTGTAAAGATAATGACAAAGCTAGTTTAGAAGCTCAATGTATTTTTTAATAGGGACAGAAACACACACAAAAAATTTAATATGAAATGGGGAAAAGAAGTTGGACGTTCCACAAAAAACTAGATGTATTGGCAAGACTAAAATGACAGATTTTGACATCTTTAATTGATGCACGATTTCTGTTGGGTTTTCGTGAATTTTTCCACCCTTTCTACTGTTATCTGTTCTGAACATGTTTTGCTGCAAGTATGAAGCTTCACTTCAAATGTGTATATTCCAAAATTCCAGTGTACCCAATGTTGTGAAATGTATTCTAGAAGATCACTAATAATGCAGTGTGGTATAGATTTGGTTTGGGGTTTGGTTTTTTTTTATCAGCTCTTCTTGCTAAGTTTTGTGCTTTCATAGAACCTTGGTTGTGCAAAGCTAAAAAAATTAGCATTTTTGGTTTGTTTTAGTGGCTGGTCGTAGTTGTGCGAAACGCGTAGCTGTATGAATGTTTGTTTTTGTGTGTGTTATAAACTTAAAGAAAATGTATTACGGCAAGGAATGCTTGTGTACAGTCAGTCGTGTATTTAAAGTACTTGCTGTTTCCACTTATCTCCTTTTACATCACATATTTTGACATTTTGTACGGAAACATTTACTATAGCTTTTTTAACCTGTTCATAAAAATCAGGTTCTTTTCATTCTTGCTTTTTTGATTACTCAATATTTGAAGTACCGAGCATAAAGGGAAGTATTTATTCCTGCTGTTTTTTTTTTCTTTTCATTGAATGTGGTAGAATGTGGGTATTGTCAATGGTTGTGTAACCAACTTTACTTATAAACACCCAGCATAGCCTGCCATTAATAGTTTTTGTAGCAACTTTGATTTTGCTCAGGTTTTTGCCTGTATTGGACTTACCTGTTCCCCAGCCGTAAGAGAGACGAGTTTGTATTGTTTCTCTTCCACCAGTAGATTGCTTTTTCATATTTTTCCCTGCATAAACAGCAAGCATAGTAACACTAAAAAATGTGACCCAGTAAAACTCTAAATTTTCTTCCAAGCATAACATTGCCCTTTCCTGAATGAGTTATGAGGTGCTTTTGCATGTATGTTTTTTTTTAAATAATGGTGGAGGCTTGGATATTTTGGTCTTTATCTAAGCAGTTGTGTAATTGGTTTAGCTGCATGTAACTATTCTAAGCATTGCCCATATTGTTCACCTTCAGATGAAGGGCGCGTGTGTGTGTGCGTGCGTGCATGTGTGTGTGTGTGTGCGCGCGTGTGTGTGTGTGTGTGTGTGTGTGTGTGTGTGTGTTGTGTGTGTGTGTGTGTGTGTGTGTGTGTGTATGTGTGTGTGTGTGTGTGTCTAGGTAGCTTGTTGTTTGTATCATATCCTGAAGGTCGTAGCTTAATCACGTTTTTAAACTGTCCTTTTTGTGTGAAATTCTTAGCAGTTTTGCACTGTATCTGGTAGTATTGTTTACATTATGCAGTTTATATCTTCCACTTTGTTCCCCCCTCTCCCTATTTTATTAATTCAGGGTCAAAATTATTTTTGAGCATTATTTTGAAATATGCATTTGAAGCTGCTTTACAGTTGATTTTACTCCCATGAAAGGTGAACTGGAAACCCATTTGCCAGTAGCATGTACTTTGTTTTTTGCTTTTAATAAGCGGAGAAAATGATTCCTGTTCCATTAAGATCAACAGTTTTATGTAACTAGTATTGCCATCATTTTTCATGTATGTCACATCATCCTTGTACAAAATTGTGTGCCTGAAGAAAGGTTAGGTGGTGAGCACACACCACTGGCACTTGACTACCCAACTGACTTTTTTACTGAGAAAAATACCAGTTTTGCACAACTTATGAACTGATATTTTGCGCATATTTACATGTGTATGTACATTCTGGCTGTAAAGATAACACAGCTGGAGTTTAGCTTTTTGTCACATCTGTGCTTTAAAAGCATATTGGATTTAACAATGTCGTCTGAACTATTTCAAAAGATGGTGTTAAAATTCAAGCCAGTTGGTCGGTCATTGTGTCACTGCTGGTCAGAGCATTGGGAAAAGCCTACCTCCCCCTTCAGCCAAAAAAAGGCTGGAGTTAGGGTTGGGTAGCCGGCTCGTAGCTGAAATAGAACAAAATGAAATTCAGGACAACTTGCTAGGACTCAAAAGGCTACCTTTTATCATTTTAAAATGTATTCAATGTTTTAATGGACAAAGTATATAATTTCATTTATATTTGCTAAATCAATCATGTTATAACAGTTTTGGTTTATATAAAGAAAAACGTTCGTGCATGTGTGGGCTTTTTGTAAATTGTTCAACAACTTAGTAGAAGAGAGTAATAACTTGATTGATAACACTAATTATCTTGTTATTATAGTTTGGTTTATGTGATAAAAATGCGTAAGCATGTGTGCAAATGATTCGTGTGTGTGTGTGTGTGTGTGTTGTGTGTGTGTGTGTGTGTGTGTGTGTGTGTGTGTGTGTGTGTGTGTGTGTGTGTGTGTGGTGTTGTGTGTGCGTGCAAGAGCCATGTGTGTGTGTGTGTGTGTGTGTGTGTGTGTGTGCGTGCAAGAGCCATGTGTGTGTGTGTGTGTGTGTGTGTGTGTGTGTGTGTGTGTGTGTGTGTGTGTGTGTGTGTGTGTGTGTGTGGATGCCTGGGCATACTGGTGCGCATACGAATTGGGCGAGTTTATAACTGGTTGAGGTATTGCCGAGTTGCTGGTGCTCTTTTATATTGTGATGGGTGCGTGCTGATGTTCGGATCTTGTGTTGTAGTATATATCT
>CM060332.1:51698649-51701149 GCA_030674155.1 Stramonita haemastoma | reverse complement strand
AAGTGCAAAACTACCAATGCCTTCATTTCCTTCACATTTAAAAGATAAAATACTATGCAAGTTGAAGATCTCGTCATTCATGTCAGCGTTTGGTGGGTAACAGAAACACGAAAATACCCAATATATATACCCTTGAAGTCACGTCGGAACATGGCTGTTTTCTTTGTGGGAAAAACGGCCGCATACGCAAAAAACAAAAAAATCTCACGATTGGTGAACCTCGCAATTCTAGCTAAGGAACAAACACCTCCCACCCCACCCACCCCAAAAAAGCAACTAAACAAAACATACTATAACAACAAAAAACATTCAAATGTACATTAGTTTTTAGGAGGTATAGGTACTATTGTTTTATATTCTTTGTTTTCTTTCCTGGAGGGGGGTAAAGGTGGGGAAAAGTCGGTTCCTTTCTTTTGAAGGCGAGTGAGATGAAAGGCAACAGGTTACGTAGGTTGTTGTAGTAAGGTTTCGAGTGTTTAGATGATTGAAGCATGAAATCTTGTGTGTGTGTGTGTGTGTGTGTGTGTGTGTGTGTGTGTGTGTGTGTGTGTGTGTGTGTGTGTGTGGTGTGTGCGTGTGTTTGTGTGTTCGTGTGTGTGTGTATTGAGTGTGTGTGTATGTGTGTGTGTGTGTGTGTGTTTATAGGTGTGTGTGTGAGTTGTGTGTGTGTTTTTTTTTTTCTTTTTAATGTAACGTCTTTTCACTTATAGTGACATTGCTCAAAACAAAACAAAACAAAAAGTGAAATTTGATTAAATGAGTGTGTGTGTGTACGCGCGCGCGCGCGCGTGTGTGTGTGTGTGTAAATGCTTTTCAATTATGATGACATTGCACAAAACAAAACAAAAAGTGAAATTTGATGAAATGAGTGTGCGCGCGCGTGTGTGTGTGTGTGTGTGTGTGTGTGTGTGTGTGTGTGTGTGTGTGTGTGTGTGTGTTGTGTGTGTGTGCGTGTGTGTGTGTGTGCGTGTGCATGCTTGTGTGTGTGTGCATACGTGCGTATGCGTGTGCATGGCGTGTGTACGCACTCACGTGTGTGCTCTCTCTCTCTCTCTCTCTCTCTCTCTCTCTCTCTCTCTCTCTCTCTCTCTCTCTTCTCTCTCTCTCTCTCTCTCTCTCTCTCTCTCTCTCTCTCTCTCTCTCTCTCTCTCTCTCTCTCTCTCTGTTGGGGAGGGAGAAGGGAGGGAGGGAAGGAGTGAATGTGTCTGAGGTTTAGCCCATGAATGAAAGGAGCATCCAAGAACCTTGTGTAAGCATGTGGTTGTATCATGACAGAAAAGGTGTAAAGTGCGGGAAGGGTAGAGAGGAGGGTGGGAGGGAGGGTGCAGCGGTAGGGGTAAGGGAGTGGTGTGGGGAAGGGTCGCGTCGGTGGAGAGAGACAGAGACAGAGACAGAGACAGAGACAGACAGACAGACAGACAGACAGACAGAGAAAGACAGAGAGAGAGAGAGAGTGGAGAGAAAGAGGGGAAGAGAAAGAGAGAGAGTTGGGGGGGGGAGAAAGAGACAGACAGACAGAAAGAAAGAGAGAAAGACAGACAGACAGAAACAGAGACACTTTTTCCCCTCATCCCTTTTCAGTGCATTCTTGACGTGAATGTACCATTGTCTAAATCACCTTGTAGTGAACGGACATTAAACTAATGAGAAGAAGAAGAAGAAACAGAGACAGAGCCAGATACAGAGAGAGACAGACACAGAGACACAGACACAGAGACAGAAAGTGAGATATAGAGAGAGAAAGGGAAGAGAGAAAGACAGACAGACAGAAACAGAGACAGAGACAGGGCCAGAGACAGAGAGACAGAGAGAGACAGACACAGAGACACAGACAGAGACAGAAAGTGAGAGAGAGAGAGAAAGGGAAGAGAGAAAGACAGACAGACAGAAACAGAGACAGAGACAGGGCCAGAGACAGAGAGAGACAGACACAGAGACAGAGACAGAAAGTGAGAGAGAGAGAAAGGGAAGAGAGAAAGACAGACAGACAGAAACAGAGACAGAGACAGGGCCAGAGACAGAGAGACAGAGAGAGACAGACATAGACACACAGACAGAAAGTGAGAGAGAGAGAGAAAGGGAAGAGAGAAAGACAGACAGACAGAAACAGAGACAGAGACAGGGCCATAGACAGAGAGACAGAGAGAGACAGACACAGACACACAGACACAGAGACAGAAAGTGAGAGAGAAAGAGAAAGGGAAGAGAGAAAGACAGACAGACAGAAAACAGAGACAGAGACAGGGCCAGAGACAGAGAGACAGAGAGAGACAGACACAGACACACAGACACAGAGACAGAGACAGAAAGTGAGAGAGAGAGAAAGGGAAGAGAGAAAGACAGACAGACAGAAACAGAGACAGAGACAGAGCCAGAGACAGAGAGATAGAGAGAGACAGACACAGAGACTCAGACACAGAGACAGAAAGTGAGAGGAGAGAGAGAGAGAGAGAGAGAGAGAGAGAGAGAGAGAGAGAGAGAGAGAGAGAAAGGGAAGAGA
>CM060332.1:51683145-51685645 GCA_030674155.1 Stramonita haemastoma | reverse complement strand
GTCAACGTGCCGCCAATGTCTGTGCTCATGACAACTTTGACCATTACCAAAAACAAAAAATAATGAAAAGAAAAAAAACAAAAAAGGGAAAAAATATCCTCACCTTTTAAGTGAGAAATGCCGACCAAAGAGATTAGGGGTCGGGTCCCTTTAACAGGTGTTTTTGTGGCGTTGTCTTTCTTGTTGAAAAGGGGGGGAGGGGGTTGAGGGCGGGAGGATGGGGTATGTTGAGGGGAGGAGGGGATAAGTGGTTCCTGAGTTGTGTGCTTTTAAGAATCCAAAGGTCTGAGGGTTAGTGGTGGTTTTTGATGCTTGCTTAAGAAGAAGAAGAAGAAGAAGAAGAAGAAGAAGAAGAAGAAGAAGAAGAAGAAGAAGGAGGAGGAGGAGGAGGAGGAGGAGGAGGAGGAGGCGGAGGAGGCGGAGAAAGAGAAGAAGAAGGAGAATTGAGAAGAAGAAGAAGAAGAAGAAGAAGAGAAAGAAGAAGAAAGGCTGGCTGTAATTGCCAAGGCCTACACTGAACTGTTATGTTGTAAAATGTTGTGTTGAGATTGCCTCCAGCCATGACAAACTCTTAACATAACAACCGGCACTCACTCTCCTTTAACGGAGAAAATATCCTCTGAAGTCGGAGTATGGCTGCATAAATGTCGAGGTATTTTGAAAACAGTCATACACACACAAACTTCTCATTCAGTAGTGCAATTTCAGTCTCACGGTGATTCGCAGGTGGGATGGCGAGTGAGTCAGAGCGCACATTCTGGGTGACCCCCCAGAGTGTTAAGCTGGGGAATGCACTGCAAAGATGGAGCGGGATTAAACGCACATGAAAAATTGTGTGTGCCTCTCTATTATTCGTGCATGGGATCTGGATTTTAAGTTTTTTTTCCGAAAGAACTAGAAAGGGGTAGATCTAGATCCTGGTGCCTGCCGCACATGCTTTGGCTTTCAAACTCTCTCCAAATCTGGCAGCTGCAAGCGAGAATCGAACCTCTGGTGCTCAGATCACGGTCAGTCGTCCTTTCCCACTCAGCCCACCAGTCGGTTCTGTTGAGTTCTAGGCCTGTCCATTGGCTTATGTTGTCCTCCCATCTCTTCCTTGGTCTGCCTCTTTTTCTCCCTCCTTGGACAGTTACAAGTTAAAGTCTGTCCCGAGCCTAAGGCTCATCAGGCCGGTGCTTATCCCGGTTTCTGTGGCGTTAAGCGACTGAGAGTCATAGACTCCCCCCCTGGTTAGGACGCCAGTCTATCGCAGGGTTAACCCCCAACACAAGGTTGGTACCCCTTTTACACCTGGGTGGGGTGAGAAAATAGCCGTAAAGGGCCTTTTCCAAGGGCACAACGCCATAGCCGAAAGCTGGGATCGAACCCGCAACCTTTAGATTACGAGTCCAACGCCCTAACCACTAGACTACAGCGGCGGCTCCTTGGACAGCGCCTTTCAGTATTGTTTTTGCAAGTCCTTTTGATCTTGTGGCATGCCTCTACCATTTACGTATATGCTTCTTTACGATTGTTTTAAAAGGTTTTCGTAGGGATTTGATGGATTCTGTTCTGCACTTTACCAAGGAGACTTTACCACTTTAACCAGTACCAATACTTTATTATCCCAACAGGCAGAGAAATTCAGTCCATGATTCAAGTCTCTAGTAGGCCTAGCTCACAACTTGAGTAACACAATCAGATCATTAACCAGTATGCACAGAGCACATTGTTACCTTTAATTAAGCATAATTATACGCACCTATACAAATCGACCAATGGTTTAGGCACCAAAACACAGTCTTCGTCATCACGTTAGTTTATCAATCAACCAACCAACCAATCAATCAATCAGCCAATCAGCCTATGAAGCAATGAAGCAATCAATCAATCAATCAACCAATCGATCAATCAATCAATCAACCAATCGATCAATCAGTCAATCTCTCAATCAATCAGCCTTCAAGTTCTGTCTTTCTCTCTGTCGCGGTTTCTCCCAAAACGCAGTCCTCGTCATCACGTTAGTTAATCAACCAACCAACCAACCAACCAACCAACCAACCAATTACTCAAACAGCCAACCAATCAATCAACCAATCAATCAATCAATCACTCTTCAAGGTCTTTCTTTCTTTCTCTCTCCCACCTGTCGCGGTTTCTCCCTTCCGGCCATTGTGTCTGATCTTCTGTCTGATCCGCCACTTCACACGTGTGGTGTTACGAACGGTACGCAACAGTGCCCAGCAGAACACATGTTCCCACCTAACCTCCCTTATCCTACATCCTTACAAGGCCTGGTATGGTAAGTATGTATATCGGCGGCCTGTCTTAATAAATTAATCCCAATCTCTCTGGCGGTGGCGGTAGTTAGTGGATTAGCGCCTTTGCTTTTGCTTTGCTTTGCTTTGCTAACTGGCTAGCGGCAGTGGTTTCCACTCTGTGAGGTGAGGAGGGCTATGTCTGGAATGTCAGGAATGAGGAAATGGTTCCTTGTCTTGGCACAGTCTGCATGGCACAGGAA
>CM060332.1:51670645-51678145 GCA_030674155.1 Stramonita haemastoma | reverse complement strand
AGTGTGTGTGTGTGTAAGTGTGTGTGTGTGCCTCTGTGTGTGTGTGTGTGTGTGTAAGTGTGTGTGTGTGTGTGTGTGTGTGTGTGTGTGTGTGTGTGTGTGTGTGTGTGTGTGTGTGTGTGCGATATTTAGATGATTATCGTAGTAGCGTGGGCTGTGTGGAAGTTATTTGCTAAAACTGAATAGTTTGGGAAAAGTGGTCAACTACACACACGCGCGCGCGTATCATATACACAGACGTGCGTGCGCGCACACACACACACACACACAAATCATACACTCAGGCACACACATTACACACACACACCAACACCACACCACACTACACCATAACTCACACAGACACCCAGACACACACACACACACACGTGGGCCACGCGTGTGCAACAGGAAAATCCCCCCTCCACACCCACCCCCCTAAAAAAGGAAAATAAAACAAGAAAGGAATAGCAGAAAAAATAAAAATCAAAGCCAACAATAGAACCAAAGACTCAGCGGAAGTCCTGATCGACAATCAAGTGACGTCACAGATATCAGATCTCGCGAACTATCGTACATCACATCCGTGACTTAAACGTGACTTGACCCCACGACCAAACTAACAATACACCCCCACCTCCCATTCATCGGACTTTCCCACGTTTGACGTGGGGACATTATTCATTCAAAAGAAAAAAAAATAATAAAGCATGCAAACAAACACACACACACACACACACACACACACACACACACACACACACACACACACACACACACACACACACACTAAATAAAGGAAAAAGAAAGTAGAAACTATTCAAGGATAACAACTCTTCTATTACTACTACACCCAGTACTCAAGACATTCCCAAAGATTGTTGATGTTGCTTATGTTCTTTAATATTTCTCTGTCTGTTATTTAAATGTTTTGTTATAATAAGTTTGTTACAATAGGTTTTTGGTTTGAATTTGATTGTTTTGTTTGTTGGGGTTGGTTTTTTGCTACTTTTAGTTTGTTTACGTCTAATATCACCCAGAGTCAAGATAATTTAAAAAAAAAAAAAACACTTTTTAAAGATTTCTTTCTTGTGGTTTTTTGTTGTTGTTTTTGTTTGTTTTGTTTGTGGGTGTTTTTTTTGTTTGTTTTTTTTTTTTTTTTTTTTTTTTTGGGGGGGGTTGTTTTGGGGGGAGGACATTTTTACATTGAAGATCTCATACTCTCAAGACTCACACTTCTTCCTTTTGACGTCATGTCCTTGATTCCAACCACACTACTCATTGGCCGAACATTATGATAATTATCAAAATATATAAACGTGCGTTACACGTTTCCTTCCTGAATCCAATTTGGAATTGAAAGTTCGGATCGGTTTTCGTTTAACGGTGATTTATGATTTGGTTTCCTGTCCTGATGGTAGACCTGATAAATAGTGACAGCAAATGGCCAGGAACACGCTGGTATGCTTATGTTTATTATCAACATTTTTATCGACACTTGTTAGATAGTGTCCTGGTGATAGGCGTGTGTGTACTCTTAGTACTCTTTTTTCTTTTTTTTCTTTTCATTTGTATACATTTGTAGTTTATGCGAACATGAGTGGGCGAGAGTATACGTGCGTATTTGTTAAGTGCCAATGTGCGTGAATTCTTATTCATTATTCTGTCTGTCGGCCTATCTGTTTGTCTGTCTGTCTATCTGTCTGTCTGTCTGTCTGTCTGTCTGTCTGTCTGTCTCTCTCTCTCTCTCTCTCTCTCTCTCTCTCTCCTCTCTCTCTCTCTCTCTCTCTCTCTCTCTCTCTCCCTCTCTCTCTCTCTCCTCTCTCTCTCTCTCTCTTTCAACCTTCTGCATGTTATAAGCACGACAGGAATTGCAGCACTTGCTAGTCTATGTGCGTTGTGATGAAGATAACTTGAGAGATTCCTAAAACATTCCTGTTTAATTCAGCTTTTAGACTTTGTAACAACTTCTTCTTCTGATTGTGCGCTGTGGGTAAAAACTGAACCTGGCGGAGCCAACCTCTTTAGTAAAATGCATGTTGAGTTTAGTGGTATCACCCATACGATGGGCCATAGTATGCACCACAGTACATTACAACACATTACAATACAACACATTTCAACACAACATAAAACATCACAATACAGGACAAGACAATACTATCCGTGCATACTACGCTGCATAATTTTGCATTTTTACAAGACATTAGATTTATTAATAATTTTGTGTTTTAAGAATAACCTGCATTTTAAAAGCAAAACGATGGTAATCGTTTGTTTGCTATGAAATAGGGGTGAGCTTTTTCAATATTACGGTTCACCGCTCGCATTCGTTGTCTATGACTAACATCGTATGTGTGTGATGATGGAGAGATTGTTGAACGCCAAAACGAAAGAGAAAAAGAAGAAAGAAAGAAAGAAAGAAAGAAAGAAAGAAAAAGAAAGAAAGAAAGACAAGAAAGACACAATTGAACCAGTTCCAAAAACAGCAGACTAGTCACGACACGTCATGGTGACTTGTGTGGATGCAGTTATTTGTCTCTGTCCTTAGTGCATCTATGTAAGTCTCTTCCCTCTGTTTCTGTCTGTCTGTCTGTCTGTCTGTTGTCTGTCTGTCTGTCCTCTCTCTCTCTCTCTACTCTCTCTTCTCTCTCTTCTCTCTCTCTCTGTCTCTCTCTCTCTCGTCTCTCTCTCTCTCTCTCTCGAATGAGTGCATTTCTTACCTTTATATGTAGTGTACTGTCGCATTTCTCTTACCTTATTTATGTAGTGTACTTCTTTCTTGGTACTGCGTATAGTTTTATTGTTTAGTATCCTTGTATCTTGATGTTATCCCTGAAAAGGCGGATTGATGTAAAAAGCACATGAGTGCTTATCTATTATCCTCGAATAAAAGATTTTGCCTTGCCTTGTCTCGCGAATGTGCATTGTTCATGGTGACCACGTGTGAACGCACGTGCGTGCGCGCTTGTGTATTTGTGTGTGTATGCGCGCGTGTGAATGTATGCTAGCGCACGCGAGTATGTGTGTGTGTGTGTGTGTGTTGGTGTTTATGCCAGCGTGTTTTGGGTGTTTGCATGTTGCGTGCGCCTCCGTTGCACGAGAGAGAGGGTGCACATGTGTGTAAGTGTGTGTGTATGTGTGAGTGTGTGTGTGTGTGCGCGCGCGCGCGCACGTAGGCATGTCCGCGTGAGCGGCGTGGGTGCATATATGTGCGATAACTGGCTTGTGTAAGAGAATGGTTGTATACTTACTTACGTTACTTACTTATTTGATATAACATATTATATGGGCACGAGTGTCATTTAACACACACGTGTGCGCGCGCCATAGTTGCATGCGGTCGTAGGTGTTACCCATTGGCGTGTGCATGCATCAATGCGTCACACACACGTGCGAGCGTGTGTCCGTATACAGGTATGACCCGACATGACACAGTGTCATTGACACAGAGCGACTCATCCAGAACGCTTTACGGCAGTGACGTCACAGGAAGACATTTCTCCCGGCTGCTTTTTGGGTTGTTTTGTTGTTGTTTCTTTGTGTGTGTGTGTGCAATATGAATAGATTCATCTTGATTTTGAAAACAATCATTTTCCTTTTATACATACATACATACATACATATATACACATCCTCGCAAAAATGTTCCGGTTTGAGACAATCATTCCGTCTTTATTTGGACATTGTTTGCTATTTCCTTAAAGGAAGCAATGATGGTAATCACTGACGTTTGTGCGAGAAAATGTAAATCGATGTAGCAGTGAGGAGAAAGGCAGTCTGAAGATTGGGATGTAGGTTTTTACCCCAAGAGTGCAGCTGCACTGCAGTCTCTGTGGACCAGCCCTGCAGCAACTGAGTGCAGTGTGCACTGGGTCATCCTAGTCAAATCATCATATCCTTTTTTCTGTTTGAAACCCATTTTTTATGAAACTATGGCATTGTGTGGGTGAATGACTGCCGTGTGTGTGTGTGTGTGTGTGTTGTGTGTGTGTGTGTGTGTGTGTGTGGTGTGTGTGTGTGTGTGTGTGTGTGTGTGTGTGTTGTGTGTGTGTGTATGTGTGAGTGTGTGCGCTGCGCGCGCGCCGCGTGTTAAAGTCAATACTTCATAAAAAGTAATGTTTTAATTATTGTGTGAATTTACGTAATTGCTCTAATTTTAAGTTATGCATGCGTCCAGTTTGGGGCCTTTTTTGAAAAAAAAAATTAGGATCTAATTATTAGGTTTAGTCGCCAAGAAACTGGGGCTGTGTGGTAGGTAGTTTTGAAAAAAAAAACTAGATGAAAGTTTTCCTTTTTCGTTCCTGGGGTACAACTCAGAGATTCAACAATAATGGAATGTTGCGTATGCGACCATGTGTTGCCCACCTTGAAAGGTAGCCGCATGTCGACTTCAGGGACATACACTGGGTACATTCGTGATTCCTCAGCCCACTGAACTCTGACAGAGAAAGTTCCGAAATCACCAGACCGTAAAATTGTCCCGCAAGGTCTCGCCACCAATATGACGTCAAGGTGAACACACACACACACAACACACACACACACACACACACGCATGCACGCACGCACACACACACAAACACACACAACACACACGCATGCACGCATGCACGCACGCACACACACACACACACACACACGCATGCACGCACGCGCACACAACACACACACACCAACACACACACCACACACACACACCACACACACACAAACACACACACACACACACACACACACACACACACACCAATACACACACACACAAACACACACACACACACACACACACACACACCACACACACACACCCCAACCTCCCCCCCCCCCCCCCCCGCGCCACACACACACACACACACACAAAACACACACCGAAAAACCTCCATTAGTGCAAGTTCAAAAAAGTCTGTCCTCGTCTTCTATTTCTGCTATTTCTTCAAACTATGAGGTGAAATTCCTGCGCAATGAACTGAGAATAATAATGTATTCTCAAATCGTGCAGTCAACGATGAAACTATTTTATTTTGTTTTGTATTATTTTCTTTTATTTTATACCACTTTAAAATCACGACAGATTTCTCTGCGTACAATGCCGGCTGCTCTCTCTCTCTCTCTCTCTCTCTCTCTCTCTCTCTCTCTCTCTCTCTCTCTCTCTCTCTCTCTCTCTCTCTCTCTCTCTCTCTCTCTCTCTCTGGGAGAGCGCGTCGCCACAAGTGCAGCGCCACCCATTATGTTATTTTGTTTTCTTTTCCTCGTCTGCAACTGTATTTGTTTCCCCTATCAGAGTGACTTTTTGGACAGAATTTTTGCCAGGGACAATTCTCTTCTTGCCATAGGTTCTTTTACGTCCGCTGATTAATTTTTGTGAAACACAGTGCATCGTCTGATCCCAAATACTACCACACAGACCACACTCATGTTTAGTGGATGGGGGAAAAGTTTCGGGCCCAAACGGGGATCGAACCGCCGCACACTTCCGACCCGGACTTTTCGCTTTCTAGGCAGGTGCGTTACTTCTAGATCACCGATCCACTTTCTGGAACCCAAATACATGTGAACGGAGAGAAAGGGGGTGGGGGGGTGGGGGGAGAGGGGGGAGGGGGTAAAGGTTCATTGAGGTTGACTGGTTTCTAAAAACCGGAACCATTTATCTGAGAATGACTGCTGAAATGGTGCGAGTCTCATCTTTATAAAAAAAAAAAAAAAATTAAAAAAAAGGCAGTTTACAAAAAAACACCCTGTATGACAAATTTACAAAGACAGCATTCACACAGGGACAGGATGTTAAATAAAAAAAAATTAAAAAAAACCCAGAACAAACACGTGACTCACTGCTTCTTCCATGATCATCGATATACAAGAATTTTTTTTTTGTTAATGTCCTTGTACGTTAGCTTCCACGTCCAATGACGTCATCTGCCGGAAGTCTCAATGTTGTCTGCTGCAGTGTTGGTATTGTAATTGTTGTGTCTGGTGGTGTAATTGTTGTGGGATATTATGTTTCAGTCTGCAAACCAATCGATGTTCGTGTCGAGTTAATGACGTCATTTTGCAATACTAACGTAGATTTCTATCATATTTCCTGTTCAAGGAAAAGAAATGATCATTGGTGACGCAGTGTTAGGATTGATGGTTTTGGTGTGTGTGTGGTGTGTGTGTGTGTGTGTGTGTGTGTGTGTGTGTGTGTGTGTGTGTGTGTGTGTGTGTGTGTGTGTGTCTGTCTGTCTGTCTGTCTGTCTGTCTGTCTGTCTGTCTGTCTGTTAATGTATGTTTAGTTTATTTATCTTATTTATCTATTCTTTTATTTATTTATTCTTTTATTTCAAGATAATGGAATAAGCACTCATGTGCTATTTTTTAGACATCCAGTCCCGGCGTATAGACGTGTGGTGTGTGTCACACACTGTGTGTGTGTGTGTGTCACACTCTGTGTGTGTGTCACTGTGTGTGTGTGTGTCACTCTGTGTGTGTGTGTGTGTGTGTGTGTGTACACTCTGTGTGTGTGTGTGTGTGTGGTGTGTGTGTGTGTGTGTGTGTGTGTGTGTGCGTGTGTGTGTCACTGTGTGTGTGTGTGTGTGTGTGTGTGTGTGTGTGTGTGTGTGTGTGTGTGTGTGTGTGACTAGACATCCTGAATCTACCCCAGGTATTGACCATGCATTGCCAGTTTCTAGTTCTGACATGGGTCATTTGGGTCAGATGGACATTATAGAAGACCCCCCCCCACCGCCACCCACACACACACACACACACACACACAAGATGTGCTAATAATTTGAAGGCATCGGTCAGTATCGGAAGACTATGGAGTTGCTTAATTTATTTTCAGAGAGAAAGAGAGAAAAGAGAGAGAGAGCGAGAGAGAGATGAGGAGAGAGAGAGAGGAGAGAGAGAGAGAGAGAGAAGACAATGACAATGACAATGACAATGACAATGACAAAAGTTTATTGTTATAGGCAGGATGCCCATTAACAAGGGGACAGTGGGAGGGGGGCTGGGCACAACACACAAAACGTTATGTATTGAGAACTTCCTTAAATTTTACAACCCAAAAGGTCTTTCATGTCATGGAGCCACAACATGGTTACATGATAAATTTAGATCCTTTTTTCATAAGCTTTGATTAACCCTTACAACTGGAATTGTCAATTGTCAAGGGAAGGAATTTCCACAAAATATTACAAATCCAAAAATCATCATCTTACAACAAACTGGTCAGCGACAAGAAAAACTATGTTACAATGTCTCTTCTTCCCTCTTTTTTCATGGCTTGTGCAACGGTACACCACTAACACGTGACAGATTCGTGATAATCCAGGGGCATGTCGGTTCAGCTATTCTCTCTCTCTCTCTCTCTCTCCTCTCTCTCTCTCTCTCTCTCCTCTCTCTCTCTCTCTCTCTCTCTCTCTCTCTCTCTCTCTCTCTCTCTCATGCATACCCCCCACACACAACACACACACATTCTCCCTCAAAACACACACATTCACACACTCACACCACATACATATATACACGCACACACAC